>OZ014551.1:20667997-20985497 GCA_963966155.1 Clivina fossor
GGAATGCTTGGCCATGCCGGCCGGCAAAAAAAATATTTAATTACAGTGGATTAATATACGAAAATAATTAGTTTCTAAAATTTCATTGAGTGTTACGAAAAATTATTTCTGCTTTTTAGTAATTTAGCAATATAAAAACATTAACTTTGCTTTTACGCTTTTTGGAAAATTCTTCAAGACCATTTTAACTACTTACATTTTCGTGCATAAGATATGGTTTCGGGGGATATTACTTTTTACTATACCCTTGTGTATCGTATTTGTTTGGAAAAAGGGGCGGTGTAATATTAAATTTGAAAGATATTAATTTTATATTCTCTTTTAATTAGTTACCTGAGTAACAACTCTTTCTCTCTTCGTTCGTGTCAGAGCGAGATGATATGGTTTCCCGGACTGACTGAATGTATTTATATAAAATTTTACTACATTCAAATTACCTAATTTGATTTTCGTCTAACTTTTACCAACGGCGCGAGCCCAATACTCGGCGAGTTTGAGTTGAGCTGAAATTGAAACTGCTCTGGAGTCTGATGTTGAGCAGGACGGCCGATTCGAGTCTCGTCTCGTTGAGTTGGCAGTCCTGACTGACTGCCTTGCAAATCTTCAATTAATTCTGTGTTCTTTAATTTATTACGCCGTATAATTCAAATTAAATTAAAATAATTTAAATCTGTTAAATCATCTTACGGTGTTTTGCGACAGATACGAGAATATAATTTCTTTTCTGTCAACTTTAAATTGAAAATGAGATTGACATTATTATTATTATGGATATTAATTTTAAGTTATATTAAGGTAAATTATAACTAACTAACTAAAATTTAACATTATTCTAATAGTAAAAAAATCGTTCAGTACTCATTATATTAAAATTAAAAAAATTTAGTTGAAAGTTTTGGTATAATAAAGTTTGGTATACTAAACGTATATAATCATCAGGAAAAATAATATATGTAGGGTTGGTGCATAATTATTAGGCGTTTTTGTAGGCGGGTTATTTGTTAGTAAAAATTGCTGTTTTGTTTACTTTTTTTTTTAAATAAAATTATTACTATATTTTATTTTCAGGTTATAAAAAAAGTTTTATATACGTAAAATTATGTTGTAATTATATGAATTTAGACTTTTTGATATTTTTAGAAATAAAAACAAATTAATTAATGAATCAACTATTTTAGTATGATATCATTCTGTCGGTTGATCTGTTTGTCTGTAACGGCGTGTAGAGCAAATTCGGTTGAACGGATCTAAAAAAAACATATTTAATCTTCGGATATGAATCAATTTGATCAACTTTTGGTACAAAATGGTAGTTTACTGGACGTTACTTTTATGTCTTAGGAATATTGAAAATGTTTTGCGTGAGCAAATGTTTTCAAGTGGTAGGAATATAAGAGCATTTATTTCCAAAAATGGACAACTCGGCACTTTGAGAACTTTTCATCGAAATATTATCTAGAGCAATTTCTGTTATAATACACATTAAATTATTTTAAAAAAATAAACATTATCATTTTACAAATCTATAATATAAAAATTTAATTATGCTTGTGTTTTGTTTTTTTATCGGGTAACAAAATGTAAACAAACACTATTTTCATCCTTTTTTAATCTGTATATTTAAGGTTAATCTGATGGTGGCAACAGTAATTTTATTTCGATAATTTTTAAAATATGCAAAACCGACAAATATATATTATAATTATTGTAATAATTTTATAATAACACAAAGACACCATAATATTACTGCAATTTAATAATATACTCATACGCAATTCATAAAATATTCTATAATAGCATAAAGACATTTGCATATTTGCAACACGATTCTAGCATTAACTTATTTTCCATTCTATAATCTAGCTAGGATTCATTTATTTGACAGTGCACGGCGAAATAAGTCGTGACTGAAACAAAATGATATAATAATTACGGATTACAACTTTACATCTCAATTAGGTTAGGTTAGATTAGGTTAACTAACATAATGCTAGAGCATAATGCAGCAGGCAGAAGGAATGAAATATCTCTTGCAAAAGTTTGACACTAAATGTGGGTTCTACATTTTCCAGTCGACTAAATATGCTGGTACTCTTGACTCTAGAACTAACCCCCAAATGTGAGCGAGCGGGTCATCTGCTATGGAGAATAACCAAACATACAAGATTAAAAGCTGGGAAGTTTTCTCATGTCGAAAAGCTGAAATATTTATCACCAACTACTTTAAATCTGGGGTGAAAAACTCTGCTTTTGTTTGCAATACAATGATAATTTTTATATAAATAATTTATTAAAATAAAGTAAAAAGGCTTTAGGATTAAATTCTATATATATAATAAAAAAATGACGTTTTGATATATTCTATGTCAGTGGCGTAGCCAGAAACTTGTCATGGGGGGGGGGGGTGGTTACTAAAGAAATGATATAATATTAATCAATAAAGATAATACTATAATTTGTATAAAAAATAAAGAGCAATAAAAATTATTATTTTTATAAAAATGAAAGTAAAATAACATATTTCATATTTCACATACTTACGTATGTTTTTGGTCGTTCAGGTCCTGGGGGGGGGGGGGGTGATTTCAAGTGCCAGTGCTCTAGTAAGCTCGGTTTCTGTCAATGCGCGAATTTAAGGCTACTATTCCGTTTTAGGTAAAAATAAAATTGGCGTAATATTACACTTTGTAGGTGTACACCTTTTTATTCTTATAAACAACGATTATTAATATAATGAACTAAATAATGTAGAATAGAGAATAAGACAAGCGCAAAAGCACTTCTTGGCACTTTCGGACGGGAAAACAGCAAAGACCTGTGGCAGACTAACGGTTAAAGTTATAGTAATCTTTAGGCTTTCACGGCCGGTATTCATTAAATTTATAGAAATTAAATATTTAGAAATAATTGTGTATTATTATTATCAAAAATTTTAACAATTCTTTTTTTAACTTTTAGTTTGGTGGACGTCATCTTCAGCAGATTTGAACCTCAAATATATATAATTGATTCGTGTTGCGTTGAGACCGTTGTGGTGCATTGCCGAATGGCTGCATCGCTGTTGTGTGACTCAGCATGAGTGATCGTCCACCGCCGCCATTACCGCCACCACCGTCTCAAGGTCAGGGTGACGGTACCGGTGCACCAGGTCGACCGCCCGGTAAAGTCTTCAAGAAGTGCAAGAGCGCCACTTTTCATATCGACGGTGCGACATATACGATCGGTGAGTGAATAAAAAAAAAAAAAACTGTGAACCGGAGAAAACTTACTAGTTTAGTTGTAGCACGAGAACTCGCGCGTAAGATTTTTTCTCATTTTATATTTCAGTAATTTTATATTCTTAATTACACATGGCATGTTATATTAATATAGTACGTCACGTTTAATTCAGAATATAATATATATTAACATTGCTAGATTTATAGACACATGATGTGATGTACTCGACTGGATAAAATTCATGAGTTTATCATGACCAATCAAAATATAGAAAATGCATTATCTTGTCGTTGTGATCTTGTGGCGTAGTTGGTTAACACAGTTGTTGCGAAAGCAGAATGTCCCGGGCTTAAACTTCAGCAAGGTCAATGCATTTTTCTTCATTTAAAAATTAACTAATAATTTAATTAGTTCATCAAAATAAATTAATGGTGATTTAAGAAAAAAACTAAAATATTATAAAACTTGTATATTGCACAAAGCATAGTTAATTTAATCAATTACTTAATTAAGTAATTAGATTGTCAATTGTTTTCAAACCGCCTCATTGATCGATCAGTTGGCAAGTTAACAAATTGGTTAACTTACAAAGCGTTTATCAATGCTTAAAACCTGATGCATGATGAATTTAATTTATAAATTAAAGATTTATGAATTAAATTTAAAATTTACAAATTTAAGCACTGGTACCTGATGAATTTAGAATATGAAAATTTAACTAATCAGAGCATAACTTAGAAATCACTTGACTGATTGTACATTTTTTTTTAACGTTTCTGACATATGCATCATGTGAGGTTTATAAGGAAATTAAATTTCAAATATAATTTTTTTAAATGATAGTGAAAGTGACATAATTATCTTAGGGATGATTTTGTTAATATGTAATAAATATATATAAAAAAAAGAAAACTTATTTTTTATTGAAATTTAATAACTGTTTCTTGTATTCACTGACAGCTGAGGACAATAAAGCCATTGAAACAAATCAGATATGTGCATGTGTCACATGTTCAAAATACTGTAGAATATATAGAATATAAAATATGGTGATATTTTAAATCTAAATTTTAAATTATAAATTTCTTAAATGTATTATGCCTCACAACATGGTATTTCATATCATTTATATTTAAAATTTTAACGGTCGATTGCATAATAAATACTAAAGTTGACTTTAAACTGATAAAAAAAGTAGGAGTATTATTTAGCGTTCGACAACGCTAAATAATTATGCCATTAAAAGTTTAAAAAATTGAAAAAAGCGCCGTTATATTGTCAAAAGTACTAAATCTGTAGAACTTAAAATCGACGACTTGTATTCTCACCTTTAAAAGTTTTTTTAGTTAAAATTACTTTTAATATTTACTTAAAATTACTTATTAAGCAATTTTAATTCGTTTATTTGAATTTTATAATACAGGTTACATATTAGTTATTAAAAAAATATATCAAAAATAGAAATACTACTCATATTTCATAAGAGGTAGAAGTAAACATTTATTTTAAAGCAAAAAAATAAAAGTACTTTTTTTATAAATAAAAGAGGTGGGAATACAGGTTCATAGTCGATTTTAGTTAAAGTGTTCATTATGAAACTGGCCATTAAATTTGTAAATTAGATCCATCATGCATCTGACTTAACTTTTAATATAAAATTAAGAAAAATTGAACACAATGTAAAAAACTGTTAAAGTGATTAGTAGTAGTATTCTGTATTCTATAAGCTCTATAGAACTATAGAATTTTTTGCCTTTTTTTTAATAAATAGAATATTTTATATGTTAGAAAAATATAAAAGATTCTATAGCTATAGAGTTTATATAAGAATTAGTATAAAATTTTAGTCGAAAATTATAGCGCACGATAAGAAAAAGTCTTGAAGATCATTTTAAAATAATTTTACGAGAATCATTTAAGTCGTCCATTTTATGTTTTAAATTTTCACGTAAATATTTATTGACTTGTGTTGCACTATATAATGGTTAGCCAAACTATTATCTGGTTTAGGTTGGTACAACTGTTGTTGACAAATATGTATTTCAAAATAGTACTGACATGTGTCAAATATAAGAATATGAAATATTACTTGTAAATATAATCTATTTATAAGTTGATATTGTGGTATTAAAATTATACGGAAAATAGTTGAGTGAATGTCTAATGAATAGCGAGTACAGAGTGGTTATAATTGCTGCAAAATATATTAAAGAGAAAATAATCAAAGAAAAAATATAATGCAGAATTATTTAATATTATAATTTAATATATAGTCATAAATACTTTTTTTAAAATAATATTTAAAAAAATCTATTTGATAAACGAGAACGTTAAGAAAATTTTCAAATTGTCTCAATTTATACGTATTTGATCACATGAGCAAAATTTTATAACAATTTACGTGTAAAGCATTAGAAAATCACTGATAACGAGAGCATCTCATCAATACCGGACTTGTATTCATCTAGTGAATTGACCTGAATACCCGGTAATAGCGATAATGGTGTTGAGCTGTCATTGCGTTCAGGTCCGTACTTTGATGTTTTAATGGAAGTGTGTTAAAGCCTGTGTGACCAACCGGCCAACACCGACGCCCGACGCCGCTCAATCTCTTGGGGCAATCAACTGTTTATTGGGTGGAAACTCTAGGTCATCCTATACGGGATAGTCAGGATATGTATGTTCGGCTGAAAGAGAAAATGTTTGAGGTGTGAAAATTACCTGCAATAACAGAAAATTTCAGCCACAGAGAAAAATAACAGAAGCTCGCCTAATTTACTTTCAGGAATGAATGCTGAAATACTGCGAGGTTGGCTTTTTTACTACTTAATTGAATTGTGCGAAGTTACTCAAAAATACGTTGATTAAATTTTTTAGAATTTTGTTTTTGCTTGGAAATTATTGACAGGTTTTAGCAGAGGTTTTAATTGTACAATAATAAACTGTATGAAAGTATATTTAAATTTATATTTATCTTAAATATTTTATTTAAACTTATTGAGTATAATGAACAAACTTGAGAATTAATATAACTTACGATTACTAATTAGGATAAATTTGGATAACAAACCGCATACATGTTTGGGCAGAATTACAAACAGACAAACATCTGACTTACAACAACAATAGATATAACCACACAACACATTGCCATCTGTTATCTACATTACAATCATATATTGGCGCGTTACTAAATTATATTGTGACAATTCTAACAATTATATTGCTATATTAAAATTGATACATTACTAATATTTGATAATTTGATGTGGCCAGATTAACTAAATACAATAGAATGTTATATCGGGTTCTATTTAACAATTTTAGGCTTATTGATTTGTCAGTGTAACTACAATAGAACTTGTAAAGAGACCTATAAACAAATATCTAAGGCTATATTTGTTACGTATATGTTGCATAAGAAATTGAAATTTAACTTACAAGCAAACATATGGAGGTGTCCTTGGCCGATTTAAATTGTATTTTGGTATTCAAATAGAACACTAAAAACTAAGCGACCAGTGTTTTTTTTATTGGCAACCGTCAAGGTTTAGGGGGTGAAAATCACCTCAAAGTTTACATTAAAATTTATTTTTATTGTTTTCTCGAAAACTATACGCATTCTAGAACAAAAGTGTAAATGTACAAATATCTTCTTTTTTTTAAGAGCTATCCACCAATGGTATTTGTTTTTTCAAGACAATTTGTAAAGTTACCCTTTTGCACCCCTGACATAAATTTTACTTCATATTTAATTGTTATGTATTTTTTTTTCAAAATTTTGTTTTATATTAAGATAGCCCAATTAAAAATAAAATTGATTTGTTTTTGATTTTTTTAATTATTTGTTATTTGAAGGGGTAATATGCCTCTTTATATAGAGATTTGTATGTACACAAGTTTGATTATTTATAACTCGTTAATATTAAATGATAAGAAAAAAATTATTAATATTTTTTTATTTCACATAAGAAATTCTATAAAATATATAAAACAATAACTAGGAAACCCGTGACCCTTAAAGGGTCACGTTTAAAGTCGAAAATAGTAACAAACACAACACAAAGACACAGTATATAAATATAAAAAAATAAAGGGCGCGCACACGCGCGCGCCCCATAGAAAGTATTACGTAAATATAATAATAATATATTACAAATTTTTGATTTAAGCTCTTCTTTTTTATCCGACGAAAGATTCGAATATTCCATCTTCATTCTCTTGGCCTTTTTATTGCCATTTATATTAGATTTTGCTCGTTTGGGCATGATACAAACTTTTTATAATACAACAATATCAATGAAATGTACTTTTTACTCTTATTTTAATGAAAAAAATTTAAGTAAATGCACTGATATATGTAAAAAAAATGTAATTGCAATATATTGTGACAGCTGTTTATTTATTTATTTCATTCATTTTTTTCATAGCTATCTAAGTTTATTTTTGACATTTGCATTATAAACATAGTTTTTAAAAATTTTGAGAACCAAGATGAGATCGTAGAAAGATGAAACTTGCCTATTCTCAAATAGGGAATGAACCAATTTAAATGACACGACTCCCATCAAAATCGGTTCAGGGGCTTAGGAGGAGATGCAGCAGAAACATACAAACATACAAACATACAAACATTTGTCAATTAGAGAGATGAATTTATGAATTTTAATTATTTTCATAACTCATCAGTTTCTTATACTTATTGATTATGTCGGCTGGTCGATTTATGTGAAGAAATAGAAATATCTTGAAAAATAAGCAATAGGTAACAAAATATAAATAACTAGGTTAAACAAAAAAATTAAATAAAATAAAATTTATTGTTTTATTTAGCATATAGTTTCGATTTACAATAAAAAAATACAAATACTAATTTTAATTTTTACTGAATGACTCTATTGAGCTGATTGTTTATTAAAATTTAACATAATGACAAATTTGTAATCAATATTGAAAATTGCGGTGTGAATAAGTTGGAAAACTTTTCCTGCTGTAGATTTAAATTTATTGACATTTAAGAATATTTCGACAGCGCTCAGTTCGTATATAAAATAATTTCTGTATGAAAATGTCTGTCACTGTTCACTTAGGCGTGAGAATATTTGTCAGATGCTCTTTACAACATTAGAGGACGACACATTATGAAAAACTGTCAGAATACAATTTTCGTCTTCTTATTGTCCTACTAAAAATACCATTTTATCAATATTTCAGTCGCAGATTCTCTAAATAAAAACAGTTATTTTTAATCTATTGATTAGTAAAAGTGAAAATATACATTTTAAATATTTAGGAAAAGATAAGTTATAATACAATGTTTTCTAATCGTATTGAATTTTTGTGCTAAAATATAATTATTATTAATTTTTATTAATAATTGACGTTTCGACGTACTCTATGTACATCATATATGCGTTTCTTAATAAACAATATTGTTTATTACTTACATTAGTGAGTTTTTGAATTATTTCCCAACACTTTTGGCCAATCAAAATTGTGTAATATGAAAATTATTAAAATAAAAAAAAGCTTCAGCTTTAAGTTTCGCTTATATTAAATTCGACGTTTCGATATACTAAACATCAAAGCTGGGTATAATGTTTCTTGAAAAGTATTTAAATATTTTTTTATAGATACTAAATACAAATACTTTTTATTAAAACGTATCTATATTATATAAAATTAATTTTTTTAATTACGCAAAAATAAAAAATTAATTTTTAACTGTTAAATTTCAAAAATAACTTTTTGTTAAATATAAAAATTCATTAAAACAATTGTTATATAATATAGTTACATGTGACAATTTATAAAAAGTTTATAAAAAGTTTCATTTACTAAAATGTTTTACGAATACTAAGATTAGTATTAGTATTAGAATTATTTATACAAAGTTAAATAAATATCATAAAAATCATGTGAAAAAGATCCTGTCTTGAATAATTTTTTTAATCAAAAGCTTTATTAATCATAAATGAAAAAAAATAAATTTTATATACTAGATAATCTATAATTAACGCACTTACTCATTAAATTTATATAACTTTTTAAGTTAAAGAAATTATGTTAAACATAAAATAAACGACGGTACCCTATTGATATTAAAGCATGCATTGAAGTAATTCATAACATTGTAAATATTTTGGAGTATTTTAAATACTTTGGAGTATTTTAAATATTTTGCGGTATGTTATTATTATTATTAAAATTGTAAAGTAATGAGCTTTGGAAGATTTTTTTTACAATGTTGAAAATCATTATTGCGAATTTCTGATTGTACGAACTAATGAAGAACTTATTTTTTAATTTTTTTTTTTAATCGTTCTTATTAAATTATTGGGGATTTTATCTTTTTTGAACTATTCTTGACCGAAGTTATTATGAATAATCGACATCCTTTGTGTAAGTATATTTTTAGAATGTCAATTATAATTTATTTAACAATTTTTACTTACATTGTTAATGAACATATGACGCATTTAGATCAATGACCCATAGTTTTTAATATACCTAAATTCTAAACCAGTCCATTGATAGAGAATCAAACTGGCATTTAAAAAATTATCAGTTTGCTTTTAATTTATAGATAATTTTTTTTTGTTATAAATGATTTAGTAATCTGACATTGTTTATATTTGAGATATGCATTAACGATTTGTATTAGTATTTTTCCAATAATCTATATTTTGGAAATTATAAATTACAAGAAAAGACAAAGTTTAATGATATATATATATATACATATTATTTGTATATATTTTCCTGATGATAATATATGTAAAATATATCAAAACGTCGATTTTTAATTAAAATTTATACGGAACTTAATCCTTTTTTATTTTAATATAAGTTCTAAAAGATTTTTTACTATGTTATGGTATATCAATGTTAACGAAATATATAGACAGTTCAGAATTATTTCCTGCACAGAATTATAACGTACGTATATACAGTTCCGATAACTTCTATTCTATAGCAAATGAGAATACTATAGATGTATAGATGATTTTATTTTTATGTTGTTAATTTGAGTTTATTAAGGTAATTAAGAGTTTACGAGAACTGATTATTAATTATTTCTTATCTTTTATCCTTTTGTTTATGATAAATTATGTAGAATATTATTATAATAAATTAGCAATATACATTATTCTAAATATTAAATTAGCTTACATTAGATCGGAATTTAGATAAATAATTAATATGTTCTATCGTATGTACGTTCATATAGGTACTAATAAATTGTCCTATGCTCAGTAAAACTATGCAGAGCAAAATACATATGTGTCAAAAGATAATGCATGTTCATTATAAATAATTATCGTACAGAAATATTCAATTTGGACATATATGACAAAAATAGATAAATGATGAAATTAAACTTGATTATATGTCACAGAAAAAATACTATTATTTTGACATATTGCTCTGATTCCTGCGTTTCCGTTTTCGTGAAAAAAGTCAAATTATCGATTTATTGATGTATGAAACATGTTTAATTTGAAACCTTTTACTCTAATAAAATACGAGTATATACAGTGTGGGTATCATATAAAAAATATATTTGTTTTTTGAAAACTGTTATTACGGGCCTTTTTAGTGCATGTCTAAAAACTAAAAACTAAAAATATACTAACCGGAGGTACTGATATCACTACCGGTATAAGTCAAAATTGACGATTATGAAAAAAAAATTTAGGTTAACTTCGTTTATTTGTAAAATTAAAAAGAAAACTTATTTGTAAAAAAGTTTTAGAATAACAGTTTAGATTATTATAGAATATTTTAGTTTCAATATACGACTTAAATAAAAAAAATTAAATATGTAAATTGAATATTTCATATTTGTAGTGCTTATACTCAAAAAAATATCAATAATAAAATAAAAATAATAAAACAATAATAAGAATAAATAATTGTAAGAATAATAATAACTATAAAATTTTCAATAAAGAGACACATTTTTAATGAGAACTAATCTAATTAGAATTTATAATCTAATATAATCACTAAATGCACTTTTAATAAAATTAAGATAAATATAGTCTGTACAATTTGTACGCTAACTTTTGTTCAATATTTTGTACATTATTTTTCCAAATAATGACCGAATTGTTTTAGTTAAAATATATAGAAAGCTTTTTAGAAAATACACCTGCTAATTAACTAGCATGCAACAATATAACCATTATCTTTTTTAACAAATATTAATTAACAAAAAATTTTCATTTATAATTTGATATTCAAGTAAAATCTTAATGTAAAGGTTATTGATCATAATATTATTATATATTATATTCACACTAAAAAAATTAAACCTATATAGGATTTAAAATAAAACTGCATTAAGTTAAAGTTGTGTAATAATAGTTATTTATTATCGAAGTTTCGACAAATTCAACGTTTGTCTACATCAGGAAAAATGATGCAAATGACATTTTACTGGAAATGTTATTTGTATTATTTTTTAAAGAGTTTGTGCTACATTGTAGCACTGTAGCATAAACTATTTCCACTATCTAGAAATCATTTTTCTTCAAACATCTCTATCCAGACAAGCAACTTTAGCTTCATCCACATTCATAATTCTTCTCATACATGCTCTTCTATTCTTACTACTTTTGATCACGCAATACACTCTCAATACGTATAGCTTCAAAATCATTCATATAATTTTTTTTTTTAATTTATAAAATTTATAATCTAGTTACTTATTTTATTACCTAGTAACTTGTTTCCATGTTTTGTTATTTACTGCATATGTACGTAGAGTACAACGAAACGTCGATTTTTAATTAAAATTTATATAGACGTAAATCCTAAAACCTTTTTTATTTTAATGTTATAATTATATTAGTGAATTTCGATCACATCTTGTACTTAAAAATTACGAGATATACATTATTATATAATATATGCACAAAAGAAAATAAACTTTACGCGGATACATAAAGAGCATAATTTATTCACATCCGTTTGTTATGTTTTTTGACGTTTAAACAAACATTGTGGAAATTAAATTTTTATAAACATATTTAACCAACTTATAATAGAAAACTAAAAACAGCGCTCTCCGCATATTAACGTAAACAAAAAAAGGCTGCATTGTTTTTAATTTAGTGTAAAAATGTATTGTTTGGCTGACAGATAAAAAGCAGCGTTAGAGTGTTATGGTATTGTGCGCGCATATAGAATATATATATGTATTCCAAACACACAAATAGACAATTTTCCAACACAGGTACTTTACATTCAAATTAAGTTCATTTAATATTCGCACTCAATTGGTTTCGGCCTCAGTTCTCATTTGACTGTTTTTATTTAACGGCACTGCCATTTATCTGTTTAGTTACCGGATTATTAACAGTTGGTCGTTTTTTTTTTTTTTTTTGATTTGTCTTTATGCCTTTTCTACTGATGATGGTATACATATAAATGATTTTGTTGTACATGCTTTAGCATATGCTGATGATGTGGTTGTTTTGATTGAATTTGAAAAGCAACTGAGAAAGATGATTGTTAGAATTAATGTTGTCAGTAAGGAAATGGAATCTTGTTTTGAATGTTGATAAGTGCAAAGTATAAATTTTTGAAAAGGGTGACTAGGATTTATTTCTCTATTAATTTTAATTAAAAATCGACGTACTTTAAGTACATCATCAGAAAAATGATTCAAACAACATATATAATAAATAAACAGAATATAAAAACATGTTTTGTTTATTTATTGCATACGTACGTAAAGTACAGCAAAACGTCCCTAATTTAGTCATTTGTTTCGTGAAATGCCGACTTTTTTGTTTTACAATCTTGTGTTAGTGGTAGGTGAAGTCTCACTAGGTTTATTTAAAATAATATTAATAATTATTTATTATAAAAGATATTAATATTTCGTAAAGTTTAAATTTAAATTAAATAATCATTATTCATAAAATTAAATTTATTAGAAAATTTTAAATTTTATTAAAACTTTTTAAAGAATTATAAACTATGCTTTAAGTTTTGCGTGAAACTACTAATATCTATAATTTAATTTTACTAATTTGCTTTACTAATTAGTACTGATTAATATCAAAATTTTATACGATAGTTATAAATGAAACTAATTGGAAACTTTGGAAACTAATTTTATCTATAATATTTAAATCACTTTTGAAAAAATGAGATAATAAAAACTTTTCGATTTAATACTGTAATTTAAAAATTTCTTTTTACTCTGCAACAAAGTCTTTTTCTTTATATATATATATATATATATATATATATATATATATATATATATATATATATATATATATATATATAAATATATACTGAATTTAATGCAATGAATTTTTTTTTATATGAAACCGTTTATGTGTTTATGAGATATTCACTTTGAAATCCGGAATTTGACAATAATTTGTATGGAATATTAGCTTATACATATATATGCTTTTACAAAAACTAAACTTTAGCGATTTCTACTAGTTGTCACGTACATTAAAACTTTACTAATCCGGATTCCGATAATCCGAACTGTTAGACAATTCGGATTGGAATAATGCCAACTATTTGGAAAAAAGTTATAAACGTAATTATAAAAATAAATGACTAATAAACGATTTTTGTAAATCGTATATTATGTTTTATATATTTTACGGTTAATATAATTAATTGGTTATTATACATAATGACCAGTTATTATGATAAATTTAAAATATACTTTACTCCAATTTATTGATAGATAGGTTGGAGTAAAAAGGTTAAATTAAATTATTTATTTAAATAATTAAAATTAATCTGTTTTTTCCTTCAATCTATCTAGCAATATATATATATATATATATATATATATATATATATATATATATATATATATATCTCATATTTATTTTCATTAATTTTTAATTTTTTATAATAACCGGTTATTATGTATAGTAGTCAATTTATCATTTTATTAACATTCAAGTATTAATTATATATTTGTTAGTGTACGATTTTTTAAAGATAAGTTGTAATTAATGTACATATTTATGACTTTTATTAATAAAATAAAGATATGTCAAAACACAAAAAAAAAAAATTTAATTTAATTTAAAAAAGATCAAGAAAATTTACAAATATATAAGTAAGAAAATAAAATAGAATATTTTGGCAAAATTCTAAAACAAATATTGTTTATTGTACACAATAAGAATTTTCAGAACTATGTACTCCTATATAAATAACCATTATTTTAAATAAGAATCACTGAATCTTTTCTAATTTTTATATTTTAATACTTAAACTAGATACTGAATATCATATTTCTTTATTCGTAAAAGTATTGATTGAAACACACGTTGATTTTATTTAAAATATAGAATTGAAAAATTAATGATGAAGGTGTAAATTTAATTTTTTATTGATTTCTGGTTACTAGTTTTGGTTATTTTTACACTCTTCAGACCAACGTCAGGTTAGCTACCAATATTGTTGTGCATGTGATGTCTTTTTAAGTTATAATTTGAAGAAAAAATATAGTTATTTATTTTTTTCATAATATGAAATAACGAAACAATGTAAGGTAATAAGTTCTGAATATACGACTCAGTTAGTATAAAGTATACGTAAGGTTAAATTTTCTTTTATGTTAAAACTAAACATAGCGTTGCGTTGGAGTTCCAATAAAGAAAGAAAAACTACAAGATACTGAAATTAATAATAAACTTTATTTAGGTTTTCATTTAGCGAATAACAAACTTTTAATTGTTGTTCATAGATAAAATACGTATAGAGAAATTAAAACAAAGTAGTAATTAATATTTGTTTCAGGGGATAGATAGATATTTGCTAATTTATGTAACCTCAATTATTAAGATAATTTGGTTTCCTTTAATTAATAATTTATAAATTTTATAATCTAGTTATTTGTATTTTGTTATCTAGTAATTTGTTTCTATGTTTTGTTTATTTATTGCATATGTCATTTGTATCATTTTTCCTGTTAATGACGCACGTAGACCACGTCGAAACTTCGGTTTATAATTAAAATTAATACAGAATTACATCCTAAAGCTTTTTTTATTTTAATATTATTATTTATTCTGGGGTTACATTTCTATCAATTACATTTGATTTTTATACTTATTTTAAGAATAAATAAAAATTGGAAAAACTGGTTGTAATCGGTTTATTTTATAAAATAAGAGTATCTATATATTTTTAAAAAAATATTTATTATGTAACCAAGTAGTAAAATTATTAACAATTATCGGTATTTATTTTCAGAAAATTAAAATTTAATTATAGGTTACAAAATATTGTTCTCTTAATTTACAAATAAAGAACCAGTTTGCTAATATAAATGTGTACAGATGCCGTTCTTGCTAACAAAAATTAAAATTAATAAATTTCGCTTAAAAAATATATGTTATATAATAGTGTATTATGTTACGAGGAGTAGAAAGCGTTGATTATTGTGTTGATCCCAGATACGTCGAGGCTAAGCAATCTAGATGAAGCACAAAAAAAACTTTCTAGCTAAAAAGCGTTCTAAACTAAACTAAACTAAAAATTAATTTATTTTTGGTCGAATATACAATTTCTAACCACCCTGGGCCGGTATACATTGCATTTATTGTACTTCTTTACACATTTTTAATAATCAAATACAAATTCAAGCGAAAATAAACAATGTAATTGTCAGTTAACTTAATTAGACTTAATAATTTTTAATATAACTGTTGGAGATATCAAATTAAATACACTTGACAGAGTTTCTTTTGTTGAATATGCAGTTACTGACAAATTTTCACACATTTTCAATAATCAAATTAAAATTTAAGCGTAATTAAATAATGGAGTTAATTAATTTAACTTGACAACAGGTTTGTTCGATTGACTCATTTGCGTTTTACTGTAAAACGCTGACATAAATGATGCAGCGGTTTGCCATTTACGTAACATGTAACTGCGAAGTGAATAAAACAACAAACATTCACGCAGCAGTAAAAAATAGACCCACAGGTTGTGAATCATCAGGGTTAATATGGTCGCCGAAGATGTCAGATTAAATACACTTTCCGTTGTAGTTATGTTTAGTAACTGCTGTATAGTAATATTATTATTGTACTAGTAACATAATAACCTTTTTCTGCATAGGCAACATAGTAACGTAATATCAATATTTTAATACGCTTGAAGAAAAAAAAATTGTTATTTCGGTTTCATTTCTAAATAAAATCGATATTACTTTATTTTGGTTAAAAGTTACGTTCGAAAAATATTTACCGGCTTAATTGATCAGTTTTTAAAAACTAATCTGAACTAAGCTCTGAATTTAGCTATGTTTTTTCTTCCATATACAGTTGAAAACTACTGTATATTTTGGGAGGGATCAAAGCCTCTTTGAACTGTCAGCTAGCGTTGTCACTGAAGACAGTTGAAATACGTAAAAACAGAACCTGTAATGGTTTGGCTTATCTGTAGCGCGAGCAAACCGGATGATCGAATCAAATACGGGAAATAAAACATGCGCATTCGTTGCGAGATTCGATTTTCTCTCCTATAGAGAAGTGCATTGCAGTATTTTTGTCTGGCTCCCCCCGCCCCCCCCCCCGTTTGCCCAACTTGCTAAATTTACTAGTCATTTTATTTCATTATCTGGTTTCAGTATGATGTGACAGCGACTGCGAGATAAAAATGTTGCCAGTTTAGAATTGATGCTGTTAACTGAATGCAGTTTATATATAATGATTTTAGTTTTCGATGGAAATTAAATTATGGAAATAAATTTATGTCGACGATACATGACTTTTATGAAATTAAACTATGGTTGAGATTCTATTATTCCTGCAGGATTGGCTAGCAAACAGGATCTGGCTAATATAGTGCTTGCAAGTGAATAAACCATCCGGAAAATATTCAAAAATATTAAGCGGAGTCGATTTATACCAATCAGAAGCAATCGTACAGTCTATGGAAAAAGTTGGCGCACTGATAGTGTGATTTACTGATAATTTTACATACACAATCACGTCATTTACTCAAAAGGATTTGGCTTGGCAGAAACTTTTTCCACTATCCCGAAATCAATTTTCTCTAAACATTCTTATCCAGACAAGCAACTTTAGCTTCATCTACATTTATAATTCCTTTCATACATGCTCTTCTATTCTCACTACTTGGAAACTTTCGCTCACGCAAAACACTTTCAATCACACCACTTCAACTACTCATCGGACGTTCACTGGCAAATGTATAGCTTAAAAATCAATCATATAAACGTTCATTAGACACTCGCTCAAGATATCCGAACTATCTTAACTGATTAACACCAACTTTTTCTACAACATTTTTTTCAATTTCATACTCGTCATACACTAATTTATTCCTACTATTTATTATTAGTATATATATAAGCAATAAAACATTTTAAAAGTAATTGTAAATTAATTAAAAAAGGAAAATAGTGAAATATTTACAAGAATTTTTTTTCATCAAGTAGACAAATTTTTACCTAACAAGAAACATTTTATCTGCAAGATAGACATATACATGCAGTCACAAAGTTATTATTTAAAATTTTTTTTTTTTAATTTTATCAGAATGGAGATAATTGAATGTAAAGTTGTGAAACTTTATTTTCGTGTCGTGAAATTCTTGTTTTAGTAACAAAATAAATTCAATTAAATTTCAATAATAACAATACGAAATTGATTACAATAAAAATCTATGATAACAATAATACAAAATTGATAAGTTACACTTGATTTAGTGATTGTTTAATAGCTGAAAGATTTAGCTCCTGCTAAATTATCAGCCAGTATCGACTGACAGTTACTTTATCAAGACCAACTAGTGCCAGGTTCGGTTAAGTTAGCAGTAGTAAAAAAATATAACATTTTTAATTAATATTATTTGTTTCCACCATTAGGTCACGCTAGCTTACCTCGTAGAATCCCAGACAATGCTTTAATGTATTTTGAAATTAATATATAGATTTTAGCACATAAATTATCAAATTAATCCGTGCTCCGCTCGGGAAATACAAATAATTTAACATAATAAAAAATCTTTCAAAGCTCATTATATTAAAATAAAACAACTTTAGGTTGTAATTCTGTATTAAATTTTATTAATAATCGACGTTTCGACGTATTCAACATATATCTAATAAAGATGAAAAGTACTTCAAACCGTCGATTTTTAATAAAAATTAATATAAAATTACAACCTAATTTAAGTTTTAAAATATCTTCAGACTTATACTATTGATATAGATATTTGTAAGTTTCTTAAAAATATTAAATATAAATAAGAAATAATACTCGGTGAAACTATATAATAAATAAACAAATAAAACAGACAAAGTTGGCTAATAAAGAATTTTTAATAAAATTGTGAAACTTGAAACCGAGTGTTTTCATTATTATATTTATTTTTATAAATAAGAAAGCTAGTATAAGTAAACATAGTAAATAATGCACTTAATCACTACATTTTAACAGCTTCTCTAGACAATTAATAAAAAATAAATAAAACAAAACAGAGCTTAGAAGATACAATAAATAGAAATCGTATATTTCACTCGTATTGCTAACAGCGTAAAAGAATCGAAAGAAGAAGAAAACCAATCGCACCATCAGGGGATCGATAGATTTTAAAGTTTAACAAAGTATTGTATTGACCACAATTGATTTTTGTTTTTATTTTCGTTACTATTTTATACTGTTTGGCTTCCTCGTAGACATGACTTTCAAATAAAAACAAGTCAAAAGTACCCTGGCGGAAAAATTCGCTACAAAACTTTGTCTATCTCGTTGCTGGACATAAACACACACATACAGTTTGCTAAGTTGTTAATGGTGTTTGACTTTTAGATTTTTTTTCGTCTTGCAAACAAAAAAAATAGATTTTGATCTAATGTTAGCTAATTAGATGTTAAAATACATTAAAAATTACTTGACTAAATAAATTCATGGAATAATTATTCTGATATTAAAATCTATTGTTGCAATTACAGAACCGATTGTCACTATAAAATACTTTTTATTTTTTATTTATAATTCAACATAATTATGAAAAAACTATCCATATATAGATCAAATAGATATTAAAAATTTATAAAAATAAAAAAATTTTACATATTTATTAAGTTGTATAAAAGTATTTAAAAAAGCTGTTAGTTATAATTTGTACAACCAATTTTGTTAAATATTTTTCATCGACATATTTTTCTGTTGCGAAATATTTGTAATACATAAAAAAAAATATCATCAATAAACTGTGACTTCCGGTGGATGGATCTATTCCAAAAGATAAACAAAATGAGATATTTATATCCGAAGCTTACATAAATATGAAATTTCTTAACAATCCGTTTATCAGACAGACAAATAGGCAGACTGATATTACGCTAAAACAGTTGATTCACGTTACAAAAAAATACATTAATTCGTGCTATTCTGTAAAATCTCGAAAAGTCAAAATTGGTATAATTACATACGTTCCTCACCATATATGACCGTAAATTATTAAAGGTAAATGTAAAGATAGATAATTTTCTTCTAAACTTGGATAGAAACTAGATAGAATGAAAATATTTATTAAACAAATATACTATTGCCAAGTTACAAAAACATCGATCTAGAATTATATTATACATTATACACAGTTTTAGTTTTATAAATTTAAAATATATTAATGTAAGCCTGATGTATTTTTTTGCATTACATTTAGATGCATGTATGTATGTAAATTATTGTATAGGCATGAACATTTTTGTTATTTTTGCAAAATTTGTAGACGTTCCTGAGATACTTATATGCATTTTAATATTTGCTTAATGATTGCATTTCTGAGGAAATTTCGATTATTTCAGATATAATTTAACGTCTGGAATGGAAACTCTTATTTAAATATTGCTCAAGTCAATTGTTTGCAAAAAATTTAAAGTAAAATATTTCGAGTATCTATGATAATTTTGAAATTTTTTATAAATAAATTTGTATGGTTTACATGCGGATTATTAGCAATTTGAAAAAAATATTAAACTAACAGGAATATTAATAAATAAAATATTGAAGGTCTGACGGGTTATTTAAATATCTAAATAATATAAAAAGATTAAATAAAACACAAGTATTGTTTTAAAGTATATATAATATTATATAATATTTTTATACATTTAAGTAAATATATATATAGTGCGTTGTATTACAAGAGTAAAAAACTTATGCTACTTAAGAAGACCACTGTAATTTTTCAAATTACATATTTTTATCAAGATTTTTCCTTAAATGTGCAACTCTTTAAATTTCAATAATAATAAATGTACAATTATAAAAATATTTTAATATTGAGTAAAATTATAAAACCCATATTATTATCCAATTGAAAAATGCAGGAATAAATTATAATTTTCTCGTAAAACTCCTTGCTTAGTACAAGTTCAAAACAAGCGTAAATTCTGGCCAAGCGAATGAAAAGTGACAAATTCATTTCTGCACGAAGTAGAAGATATAGCCCAGTACTCGTCTTGTCGAAAAAAAAAACTTGCCAAGCCCATTAGAATTTCAAATTAAAATTTCGACGTTCATCGTTCTAGCGAAATAAATAAATTTGGCAACATGGCAGAAAGCCACATCTTAAAAATGTCGCTTCTGCAAAAATTTCACCTAGCCTCGTTTGCCGTCTAGTAAAGTTTCTGCCAGTTTTCAATAAAATTTCGCTAGAATAATATTTCAGGCGGTAGTTGAAAAGTTTATAATAATGTAACTTGTGTAATATGTTTTCTATTAGAAACAGGTAACTTTAGGAAAAATATATTTTATTACATTAAAATTTATAATAACAATTTCTTTCGATTTTCTGACTGAAGTTATTAATTTTTTAATAAAAATCGAGGGCAAGTGTTTTACATTTATTTCTATTTTTAGTGAGGTAGGAAATGTACTTTTTTTTTACAATTGTATTAAATTGTCACTTTTGGACATGCCATTGGCTAGTACTTGAATGTAGCTATAGCTATGACACTATAGCCCAAATCGAATAATTTTTTTTTTAAATATATTATTATCAATTAGTTATTATTATTAATTCAGATGTGATTACATTAAGCGACAGGCAGTGTATTGATATTATATTTTTAATCAAAATTATTTTTAAATTATAAATACAAATTTTTGAATTTCATGAAAAAAACCAAATATATTTTTATAAAATCAATTTTATAATACATTGAAGTAGAAATACTGTATCAAATAGCACAATGAATTACGGTAGGGTAATTTATAATTCGCCCAATATATCTACACATCAAAGCCTTCAATTTTATTTAAGATTGAACAACATAGGGTATCGTTACAAAACACCTTCTCTATTCCTATAGGTAATCAATCAATCATAGGCTTGGCCCGTTTATAATATAATATTAAATTGCTCATGAAAACTTATAAATACATTAATCAAATAGCCTGCGTTTTTCGGACCCTGACATCTAACACCATCTATCGTCAATTATTCAAAAACCACTAGCGAATACGTGAACAAAATTTTCGGAAAATGGTCTCGCGATTAAATACGCCACATATACAGTGAAAATTATTTGCAATGCATATTGGAAGCGCGTAATTGAACTCTCTGATTCTGTGTGTATGTGTGTCTTATTTTAGAATTCGATTCGCACCGATTTTAATACATGAATTTTACTCGATCTCATCATAGACAAACTTTAACATGTAGATTGCCCATTTTATTCAATAAACATTTTACATTTAAAATAAAAAAAGATTTAGGGTTAAGCGGACGTCCGATAAGTAGTTAGAGTGGTATAATTCAGAATGTTTTGCATGAGCGAAAGTTCCTAAATAGTAGAAAGGTATGAGAGGTATCATGAGTGTGCATGAATGGGAATGTTGGGAGAAAACTAATTTTGGAATAGTGGAAAAAGTTTGTGTCACACTCTTCTTGGGTACATGGCGTGATTATGTATGTATATAAGATTAATTTCTGTATAATAAAAATTCGACATTTCGATATTCTCCACATATATCATCATCGGGAAATAATATACAAATGGTAAGCAATAGACAAAAAAAAAACAAGTTACTAGGTAACAAAGTAACTAGATTTTAAAAAAAATATAAATTGTTAATAAAAGGAAGCCAAATTTTATTTAAATTTATGCCTTTTTTTAATATAATGAGATCTGAAACATTCATTACAACAGCTTTGTTCATAGAATAGCTTGAAACCGTTGGAAACTGTAAGAAGCATGCGCACTTGCGTAGTTTGTTTTTAGCCTGCGATTTTGAACTTTTGTGAACACTTAAATCAAATTGCGCATGCTCATAACCGTTTCCAACGATTTCAAACCTTTCTGTGAACAATTTTATATATATAAAATGTACGCCACCTTTTAGTGACATTGCGCAATTTTAAGTGTAAGTACGTTTTCGTACGACTTACTAAACAAATTCAGCTGACAAACTCACATATAATATTTTTGCTGTACATTTATAGTATGTTTACATTGGTCGCATTCAGCGAACAGAAAAAATATATATGAAATTAATAATGAGACCAAGAAAATAAATGGAAACATTAAATTTCAAAATAAATTTTATATTTATATTTTAGTAAATAATTCTCATTAATACTATAATAATTGAGAATATTTAAATTAAGGTTAGAATCGTTTATTATAATATTAACATATATATATATATATATATATATATATATATATATATTATTTATATGGAATAAATACTTATCTGTAGATAATGTGTTGTCAAATTCAATACTTCTCTCTATTTCCCAGGTTATTATATATGCATTAGATAATTTTACATAACAAAAATCTTTTTTATTGTTATTAGTAACATATACAGCCTGTTTCAGAGTAAGCGCCTTATTTTTTTTAGCCACACTATGGGTACTACTTTCAAAATATTTGGCAGTAATATGTTTCAGGATATTCTCTACACGATGGTGATATCAGATTTTCAATTGGACGAATCATTTCAAAATGGCGACATTCAACTTTTTTTTTTTAAATGCGATGCCATAATTTTTTTATTATTATTGAGATCCTAAAAACATTCTTTTTACGATAGTATTTCGTTTTTCTTAAAAATTCATTTCTTTCCCTATCAAAAAGCAAACTAACATTTTAATATATATATATATATATATATATATATATATATATATATATCGTATCAGTATTTTTATGACATACTTTTGTTTTATATTTATGCTTATTTTCAATCAATTTTATTTTTCTCGCTCTAACACAAAAAGTGCATCAGCGGATAGTTTAGTTGTTTGATAAACATAAGTTTATAACCACAAACAAGTTTACGTCTGCTGAATTTGACTACTTCTGTTTTTAAATAGTATTTATTTTTTTAATGTTTAATTTAGTAATTAATATTACAGTTAAATATGGAGATATAATTTTTAATCCTAGCCAAACAAATTAATATATCTATGTAACATTTATAATATCATATAAACGTACACAGTCACGCCATGTATTCAAAATGATGTAGCACAAATTCTTTCCACTATCCCGAAATTAGTTTACTCCAAACATTTCTGTCCAGACAAGCAACTCTAGCTTCATTCACATTTGTGATACTTATCTCATATATGCTTTGCTATTTCTACAACTTGGAAATATTTACTCACGCAAGCCACTTTTTTAACCGTTTGAGTGCCACGGGTTTTGCTTTTTCCCCCATCTAAAAGTGCCAAAAAGCGCTTTTGCGCATGTCTTATTTCCTATTCTACATTATTTAGTTAATTATATTATTATAGTAATCGTTGTTTATAAGAATAAAAAGTATACACCTACAAAGTGTAATATTACTCTAATTTTATTTTTACTTAAAAGAGAACGGTAGCCGTAAAGTCGGGTATCGACAGAAACCGGGCTGGCAAATTTCGAGCGTAACAGAAAAGCGCAAAATCGCTGTTTGGCACTCAAACGGTTAATCATCTACTCATCGGACATCCACGCAAACGTATACCTTCAAAATCATTCACATAAACTCTTTTAAGTATCTAGAGTTTCTTTACTTAATCAATATAAATAAATATTGTCGATTTTCAATTTATGCCACACCCTTTTGGGTAAATGGCGTGATTGTGTATGTATATAATTATGACATTTTTATTACAAAATTTTCTAAAATTAGTTTCCTATTGTCTAACTCTATTACTGTTCACGTCTATGGTACTAACTGACAAATGAAATTTAGGTTATGTTCGAATATATAAAATGTTGAAAATCTCGATATTGGAGATTCGAATTTAGATTATATTTGAAAATCAAATACGAGTACATCCACTTTCAGAATTTACTTATGCGCTGTTTGCATAAAAATCAGCGTTTAACCTTTTTTTTTTCTTGTTATTTGATTTTATAATATACATTTTTGTTTTTTTGTTTGTCAACAAATATAAAATTAATTAACCTGATCGCAAATATGAAATACATATTTGTATTTAATCAAGTTAATAATACATTATTTTTTTGTTTTGTTTTATATATATGAGTACCATAGCCTACACTCTAAAAAAATTATGTAATTTTACTTATAAATCATGAGACACTATGATGCTCAGTATTTCTAGGTATAATAGCTAAACTGCTGTTATTTTACATAATTTTAAAAAAATCGTAATATCAGAACTATTACAAACATTGTGTAATATGATATTATCAAGTACATATGTATGTAATATTACAGTTTTTTAGTAAAGTTTTTTTTAGTAAATTTACAGAACTTCAATAGCATAAGTTGGTGTTAGTCAGTTAAGATGGTTTGGACATGTAGAGCGAATGTCTAATGAACTTTGGTTAAAAAGATTTATTTGAATGATTTTGATGGTATACGTTTGCGTGTACGTCCGATGAGTATGTATGAGTGGTATGTTTGAGAGTGTTTTGCGTGAACGAAAGTTTCCAAGTAGTAGGAATAACAGAACATGTATGAGAGGAATTATAAATGTGGATGAAGCAAAAGTTGCTTGTTTGGGTAGGAATGTTTAGATGCGATTGATTTCGGGATGATGAAAAAAGTTTGTGCCACACCCTTTTGGGTACATGGCGTAATTGTGTATGTATGTATGTATGTAGGAATTTTCCATAAATAGGTAAAATTTGTTTAGTTCTGTAATATTATTGTTGGTATAATTAATGCAAGCTGTAATTTAAGAAGTTATACCACCAATACCTAATTCTACATTAGAAATAAAAACAAAATGTAATTTGCAGTAAGAAATTTTATAAACTTATTAGATCATTTTTTGTTTACTTTGCGATTATTATGAATTATGTAAAAATTAAAAAGAATTGAGGTAGAAATACAGAATATTTATAGTAGAATAAAATTAAAGATTTTTTAATAGTAAAATTTTACTATTATTTTTTTTGTAATTTCGTTATTTTTTTACAAAACATTTTTATAGAACTTATTATATTAAAATAAAACGGCTTTAGGTAATAGTTCTGTATTAATTTTGATTAATAATCGACGTTTCGACGAACTCTACGTATATCATCATCAGGTTGATAATGTGCGTCGAAACGTCAATTATTAATAAAAATTAATACAGAACTATTACCTAAAGCCGTTTTATTTTAAATAAATTTATGCAAATTTTTTAAAATAGTTATACTGTCAATTACTATTATTTTTTTCTATTCATATTTTTATTTCTCTTAGAAAAAGATAAGTTTACAGTTAACATGACAGTGAGAGTGAAAACCTTGGATCTAAAGCAAAAATTTTTTTAGTGTAATTAGAATTTAGAATTGTGTTACTCGATTCTATTTTAGTAAAACTTTAAAACATTCATCATTTGAAGCTAAACTGTAAAAAATATATCTCAAATTCATGTAATTTTATATAGGTTTTTAACAGTAAAATAACAACATTTTGTAATTTTACTGTGATAATTTTTATTAAAAATTACATTTACAAAACATGTACAATTACATAATATTTTTTACAGTGTACAATTAAAATAAAGTAATCAATGTGCATGTGAAATAATCGTTTTACAATAATTTACAAGATAAAATAATTTATAAATCAAGATTTGTAGCATCATACAGACTATTTTCATTTCAGTTTTTTGATTTTTTTTTGCATTGGTGCTAAAAATAAATGTGAATAACGCAATGAAAAAACTAATCCGACACGTAAAACCCTCTATTTGCAATCAAATCAACAATTTTACGAATTTTATTTTTGTTCGAATAAATGTCAATAATTAGCGATACAATTGTACTCAAACCAATTCTAGTATTACTGAAAAAATTAATACAATGTTATCGTACTCGTATTATTGAATTATTGTGTTGAAAATTTTATATCAATATAAGTAGGACAAATACGTAATAGAAATTTATTGGCCTGTTCGGTTTATAGTTGTAAAACATGTAATGTCACAGGATATTTTGTTTTTGTAATTATTATCATATTTAGTTCGACAGTTCTAGGACAGCCTTGATTGCAAATACAAAGTGTTTGTACCGTGATTATTTATTTAGACACGTTTTGAAATTGCAAGTCGTTCGTTTGCATAGAGCGACGATGACTTCCGACCAGTAATCTAAACTACTGATATTTTGAGACAAACGGTTGATCGAACTGAAGGTGTCCGATTCTGTTTAATTAATGTCTGACCTTGTGACATTTTTTTTCATAACAAACTGAAACAATAAAAGAATTCAATGTACTAAACAAAAACAAAATATTATTTAACACTACAGTTCTTACAGATGTAAACCGACTAAATCCATTCGTTTCTAAACCGTGTTGGTTTTTTTTTATAAAAAAATATAGGAGTATTAAAATATTTATTTGAAACATTTCTATAAGTAGTATAGTTCAAATTTTATCTTAGTTGGTTACATTAGTTTTTGAAATCTACAATTTTACAAATATTATTGCTCACACAAAAATTTTATTGAGAAGAGATACCACACTTTCAATAATTTTTTTTTTTTGCATTTTCTTAAAGCTTATAGTTTGTAGAATAACATTTTAAAACGGTTTTCCGAAATTCGAATTTTTGGCGGAGCGACCAATACAGAGTTGTGTCAGAGCAGGTAAATTGTACAGATCGAGCAGTAAAAAGCTAACTTTAAACTTTAAACTATTCATCCGATTTATATCGCTTTTCGACGCAATTATAGAAAATTTAATTTTTTAAAATAATACTACTGATATATCTTGTTTTTGATTTTTTATACGCTTTAAAATTTGTTTTTTACACTAATAAAACAAACAGTTTTTCCTAACAACTGCCATTTTCGTAATTTTTCGAAATTCGAGAATATTTGCCGTACATGGTACATTTTTTATTTTAGTTTTAGGATACACTAATTATTTACTGATAAATTTACGCGACGTCACAATTTGGAATAAAATTTTTGACAACAAAATTTGAAAACATAGGTCAAATATACCGTAATACTTATATTTGCATTATTTTTTTTTATGAAAAAAATTCCCAAATTTTGCCTATTTTTAGAGCGATCAGGGTGATGCGCTTAGTATACCTTTTGGTTTACGGTTTGTTTAAATTTATTTATCTAATGTTTCAATACTATACATTAGTGCCTTTATCGGAGTAAAAAACTAAGTGTCGAATATTTTAGTAATACTCCGTTACTTGATTTTATTATATATACTTTTCGCTAATTGTATAGTTATTTTTATTATTATTTGTCATACTTTTATATTTGATTCTTTTTGTTACGTTCTGTTTTTTATTTTGTCTGTCCTGTTATTAGTGTACACCGTTGTATTATTAGTATTATTTAAGTAGTATTTAGTAATTAATAAATATTAATAAACAATTTTGAAAATATGATATTCCATATTAGTGAACGTTTCAGACAATATGACGGAGTTCAAAAATAGTGTTGCGTTTAGCAAAATCCAATTCTAAAAATTGCAAAATAAACCGAGCTGGAAACGGAAATGGAAATATTATTGTTGGTTTGTGGAAAGATTTTAAAATTGCATTTCGGGAAAACAAAGAATTTAAAAATAAATGTATGTTGAAATTATGTGAAGTATTAAAAACTTTTTTTTATAAATAAATATATTATATTAAAATAAAAAAATTCTAGGATTAAGTTCTGTATACAGCATTTAATCCTGAAGCATTTTTATTTTAATATAACGAGTTTTGAAACATTTTTACTATGTTAAATATATTATAGTATATTGAAAAAAATTCAAAACTACGAATTTGGTTTTAAAATTGGTTTTAACTAATATCGGTTTTAATACAACGCAACTGTCATAAAAGCAGGACTAAAAAATGTACATTCAATGATGTAATGATTAAAAACTACTTTTGATATAATGTTCTATTTTATTTAAAATAGGCCAACGTTTTGACATTATATACCAGTGTTTTTAAGCGGGCTTATACACGCTTAACTGTTCTAAAATTTCAAGTATAAATCTAATAAAGACAATTAAATTATTAACTCACCCCTAAAGTAAATTAGAATCTAAATTATGATGACTTTAAAATAATTTGTAAAATGTATATTGATTTTTAACAACTGCTTACAAGACAACATTCTTTTTCTGACAATAAATTATTACTTCAACATATTTTTATATTACATATTATTAATAATGGGACTTACCTTTCCTTTTATGCAGAACGGAAAAATTATCTAATTAAACACAGTTAACTGTGCAGACCGAAATTGCGCAGTTATTTCATAGTGTGTGTGTGTTTGTATGTGTATGGAAAATGGAAAATTAATACTGCACAGTAAAAACTGAGTTAAAACTGAGCGCGTAATGTTATAGTGCAATTAAAATAGTTATTACGGTAGAAGTTATAGCTTACCATAAGAAAAACTGTTATAAAATATAAAAAGAATGAAAAACTAGCTTTAAATTTTAGCTACTAATTTTGAGTTACTTGCAGTAACTTATAAAGCTTCATGTTACAGCTGTCTTATTTTTAGTAATAATAGTTACAATTAATAATACTGGTTAAGATTTGCTAAGCTAAACTACTAAAACTCAATATTTCCGAATATGAGAATAAATTTATTCTTGGAATAATTTTAAAATTAAAATAAAAATTGTTGTAGGATAAAATTCTGTTTAATTACTTTATATATAAAAAGAAAACGGTGTTTTGACGAAACTGAACGCTTGTTTTCATCAGGTTAAAATTTACTAATGACATTAAAGTAAATGACAGTAACAAGTTACTAGCTAACATATAAGTATCTAGATCGTAAGAAATTAGTCAATGAAATATGATTTTTCTAGTCATACATACAGAATTACGTCATGTACCCAAAAGAGTGTAGCACAAACTCTTTCCACAATGCCGAAATTATTTTCCGCCAAACCTTTCTATAAAGACAAGTAACTTTTGCTTTTATTCATAATATTCGTACTGCAATTTGGAAACATTCACTTAAGCAAAACACTCTCAATCATATCACCTTAATCTACTCATCTACAATCACGCCATGTACCCAAAAAGGTGCGGCACAAACTCTTTTCACTATTCCGAAATTAGTTTTCTCCAAACATTCCTATTCTAATATACTTTCATACATTTTTAGTCAATCACATATAATTTTTACTTATCTTAAGAATAAATAAATTTGGAAATACTGGCTTTATAATAATTAGATATTGACCAGCTCTTTAAAAATCGATTTATATTACAATTTTAATGTTGAAAAAATTGTTATTTTAAAATATGTTATAATTAAATTTTACTAAATGAATATTTTCCATTGGTGATTCTTCTGATTTACAATGTAATCTACAATATTCCGATAAGTTCCAGTTTGATAGTTTCCAGAATCTATCTAAAAATAGTTAGTGGATTAACGAGAATAATGTGGAACGGCTTGCAGCGTTCCTCTAGTGGTCCGGAACTGGTAACTCTGCTCTACTTATAAATTATTGTCGAATGAAATTTTCGTAGTCCATCAATAATGAAGCGAATAATTTTCCGACGTTAATCAGAAAATCTCCCATCTGTCATAGGATCTCATGGAAAATTTATGGAAAAGATAAAATGGTGGAGATGGAGAGAGGTAATAATAAAAGAATGAGAAAGTCAACTGATTTTATTCTGAGAGATAAAAAAATGTGGAAAAATATCGGGCTGAAATTGTTTTAAATTTTTGTTGTGTTTTTGTGAGCATTTGGAATTTACGAAAAAATTTTTGGCATGCCGCAAAATTTCTAGGATTTATTTTGCATATATATGCATAGTTAATTATATTATAAAAGTTATTTTGAGAATAGAAATTAAATATTTGATTAATTATTAACAGAAAATAAGTTTTAGTGGATATTGAAATTTTGCGCATATTCTATTAATATTTAGATCAAGGGTGGGCAACCTTTTTTATAATACGGGCCAGAATAAATTTTACGTTTTTTCCGCGGGCCGTAGTAGTTAATTGACACCTTCCTGTGACCTGTAATTTTTTAGTCTGCAAATATTAAATAAATAAAAAAAAAATTAATTACTACATTTATTTCTCTTATCGTCTTCGAAAAATTAAAAAGAATTAGAAAAAAATAACTTATTAATCATAAAACAATAAATATACATGTATAAAAAAAAAGTATTTATTTAATGTGACAACTGGTGCTGCAAAGATTTTGTTAGCATAAACTAAACGAATTACATGAAAAAAATATTTATTTTTAATTTCTTCTGAAAATCTCGCGGGCCGGATAGAAACTTTTCGCGGGCCGTAGTTGGCCCGCGGGCCGGGGGTTGCCCACCGTTGATCTAGATTTATAACTGTATTTAAAATATATGATAATAAATAACGATTTAGTGAATCAATTGAATATTATTATTAATATTACAAGTTTATATTTAATTTTTTTTTTTTAAATCGAAATATGAAATGAAAAATTTCTATCATCTGGCGGGAATCGACCCCACAATCTCTAGTCGAGTACCTTGTCTTGGTAGAGAAAACAGTGCGATAACGTCACTTGTATTTGAAATAAACAAAAATTTAAATGAAATTAATTTTGAAAACTGGCGTAGTTTACGGGCAAGGCGCTCGACCGGATATCGAGAGATTATTTAATTTTTCGACTTAAAAAATATTATTGAATCTAAAATATTGTTATTTAATGTCAATTTTTAGTAAAAATTGCTACATTTTTTGACAATATTTGTGAAAAATTTATTTTATATTTTACCAGATTTGAATTTTAAAATTAAATTTAAGTATCTTGAGAAACAAATAGCATATATTTTTTAGTTTTTCATTCAGATTGCATAAATTTCATTAACGCTTGGTCTTAAATAAAAAATATTGCTTTTATTGTTTTTTTAACATATATTATACTACAATGGATCAATAGATCTATTCCAATTATATAGAATTCTACTGAAAGTTTCTTTTAAAAAGTTTTAAAACACTAATTATATCTTAGATAATACATTATTAATTATCTTCCATCTGATATTGATTTATATTTACTTATGTAATACTTTAATGCTGTCGCTAATGGCAATTAATTAAATAAATTAAAGTAGTGTCTCTTGCAGTTGAACATAATTGACTGTTATTTTTAACTACGGGCGATTTATCGTTATTACAATTAAATATGTTTGAAAGAGTTCGATACAATGACGTTATAAGTTTGATATAAAATTTTAGATAATTTCTATTATTTATTTTATTAAAAAAAAAATATATTTTATAAAAGTGCATTGAAAACAATTGAAATTTACTTATAGATATATCAAATTTTTGGTTTCTGTAATGTATGTGAAAGTTAATTCTAATTATAGATAATCGTAGAAAAAATATTGTATGAAAATTATATCAATTTATTAATATTATTAAATTATAAATATTAATACAGAACTTAAACCTTAAGCAGTTTTATTTTAATCTTTTTTTATATATGTAGTGTTTAAAATGGCACAAACGGAATATTTAAACTAAATTAATTAATGATTATATGATTATATTATCAGTGCTAATACTAAAAGTAATATGACAATTTTTTATTTACATTTTTTAATGTGCATACTAAAACATTGTATTTTCATCAAGCACAAATGTAATTACATATTTGTTATTTCTATGTTAGAGTATCACCAAAAAAAAAAAACCATACAAAATTCATTAAATATAACACGGACCTTGTTTCACATATGACACATGATAATAATAACAGTAAATCCAAAAATCCTCTGTCACACACATACGTAAATAAACCACCTAATGACGTCACCCTTACCAACACACACGCATTTCACATACACATTCACAAACTAGAGACCCAGTTAGAGCCCAATAACGGACTCATCTAACCTCGTAAAAGATTTAGAAGATTTTTTTCCAGTCGGTTTTCCGTCCGAACGAACTATCTAGATTTTTTTTTTGCCTCTCTGGTGCGGTCGTTTGACGTTTCTTTCATTACTCTCGGTTCAATGTTACCGGTTCCCGTTACCGGTTACCCGAAAGATAACAGTATGTGTGTGCGTGTAGAAAACGAGATTCGTCGTCTTGCTAATCTATATTTACGGAGGGGAGCCTATTACATTACCAGCTCCTTTGCACGCTCGATAAGTATACACACAATTTGTCAGAAATAAGTAGACTAGATGTATGAATTCTCGGCTAGTTATACTTTGTAATCTATTTAAGATAGTATATGTGAAATATTAAAAATATTAATAGTTGATAGCATAAAACATTGTTAAACGCAGCGGCGGTTCCTTTATTAGCTCATTTGGTGAATGACCATCCAAATTTATCAAAACCAAATAAGTCAAATAATACATTCATACACAATTATGTTATGTACCCAAAAGGATGTGGCACAAACTTTTTCTATTATTCCGAAATTATTTTTATCTAAACAAGCAACTTTAGCTTTATTCACATTCATAATTCTTCTCATACATGCTTCTACTACTACACTCTCAATCATGCCACTCCAACTACTCATCAAATGCCCATGCAAACGTATAGCATCAAATAATAAATATAAATAAATCAAATAAATAATAATAACAAAATGTTTATGAATTCTATAATCTAGTTGCTTGCATTTTGTTACCTAGTAACTTGTGTCTATGTTTTGTTTGTTTATTATTAATGTCATTTGTAAAATTTTTCTAATTATATATGTAGAGTATATCAAAACGATAATTTTTAAATAAAATATACTGACAAAAAATCATACTGTTATGTCTGACTTCAATCACGAAGACCCTACACTTATCAGTCAAACTGACTGTCTAATTGAAGTAATTTTAGCTCAGTTGACATTGAAATACCAAAAAGTGCGGATCTGGCGTGACTGGCTTAACCATTCAGACTGTCAGTCTTCCCTCAGCTTCCAGTGATTGAAGCTCGGATTTTAAAATATTTGGAAATCCGTTAATTCAAATCCATGTATCAGTTTATTTACACCTTCAATCAGAATATCAATCTTTGGTCTGAATGCAATTCCGAATGATCGTGTAAGGCCCGCTTAAGGAATGGACAAACATTGCATCATTCTAATTTTTATTTTAAGAGGAGTTGTATTGTTTATGATTTCTGATATATTCTAATATATCAGCTTAAATGAGACATCTGGTATATCCACACATGTAGAGAATTAGAACAGAATGCTTATGCAGGTTCTGAGCCAGTAGAGTATTCCACCCTCTCTTATGCGTGTACGGCGGTATATAGACCTTTTCAATTTTGCAGCAGGACGTTAGCACAGAATATATATGTCTGTTTCAGTACATATATATATATATATATGTACGTGTATGTGTGTGTTAGGCATGTGTTAAATTGTCTCTGTTTGTATGCCTGTACGTCAGCTGATACTGACTAGGGTGGACTGTTGCCAGGTATGGATTTAACTGAAATTTTTATTTGAATCTCGGGCCGAGATACGATATTTTTATGAATAAAAGAATAGATGTGTAACCGTAGTAGAGGTAGTTTTCTTCAGGAAAGAAAAAAAGATTGGATATAATGTTGAAATTGAACTGGAAGAAATTGAACAGAAATGGAAAAATATATCTACTAAAATAAATTATTAATAATAGCTTATTGTTTTCCGATATTATTTTTTTGATATTTGTAACTGCTTTTAGGTTAGGTTGCCGTTCTTTTACAAATTATGTTTTTTGTTTTTTTGGTATTTATGAGGAAAACGTTAACTGTATTTGTTTAGTAATTGAGGACTGCATTTTCAAAATTCAACTTAATCAAATATTTAAAATTTTAGTAGAGGCGTATTATGTACTTTTGTGATAATTTTAACGAATATAAAATAACTTTTTTCAATTGTTTATAGTAAAATTATTTTTATATATTTATTTAAGAAACTTTTTAAAACTTGCATAAATCGATTACTTTTATTGTATTTTGCAATTGTAATTACAATAAGATTATTGATTTCATTTTATATTATGTTAATGTTTGTTTTATTAATTTGCTATTGAAGAAAGAAGCTTAGCTTTTAAAATACATATTTAGTTATACTTTAAATTAATTTACTGGTTTTAATAATTTTTTTTTAATTCTTCTTGTTCAAAATCGTTCTTTATAAAAACATGTGTTAGAAAATCTTCATAATGTAAAATTTGAAGATATTATAAGAATTGTAAGACCCAATAATATTAACAGTAGATTGATAAGAGAAGCAATATAAATTTACAAAGAAAAAGATAACATCAATCAGTCTGTAGGATTTAAATAAAATCTGGCTTCCTTTAACTAATAATTTATAAATATTATAATCTAGTTACTTGTATTTTGTTATCTAGTAACTTGTTTTCACATTTTGTTTGTTTATTATTTATGTCATTTGTATATTTTTTCATGTGCAGTATATCGAAACGTTGAATTTTAATTAAAAATTATACAGAACTAAAATCTAAAGCTTTTATTATTTTATTTACATTTAAAACAGTTACATTTTTTAGAAGTTTAAAAGAAATTTGACTACATTAACTGATGAAGGAGAGAAAAATTAACAGAAATTTATTTATGCCACAATTTGACAAAATTTGTTTTTGTTGAGTTTTGAAAAACGATCCTCGGTCATTCTACAAAAAAATCTTGTTTTTAATATTTACCATTTATGCTTTTTCTATTCTTTTGAAAATATTTGCTTATGAAAAATTGTTTAATATTAATTTATTTTTATGTTAGACATAATAACATATGTTAATATAACATGTTGTAAAACTTTTATGTATTTCTGTACTTAAATATATTAATAATTCAAATACGGTATTTGTTTAATATATTATTTATAACATTTTAAAACATATTTCTCGATGATACTATCATAAAATCTCTTAACCAAAGTATTTTTGAGAACATCCATAAAATGGAGATTTGTGCATTATTTAATAGGTAATAAAAAACACTTTACACAAGACACGTTTGCGATGCTTTAGTAATAAAACTATAACCATAATAAAAACGGTTATAAAATCTCACTAACGTTAAAACCATCGGTTGTTATCTAGAAAATAACCTCATTTCATTACACACTAAGATCGTTAGAGCTGACATGGTACAAATTAAAAAAAAGAAGAGAAAAAATGCTGAGTTGTAGCAAAAAGCTTAATTTGTTTTATGATAGATTAGTTTCAAATCGAGATTTTTTTTCAGTGTGATTGACAAAGTTTTCTCATAATTTTCTTAAACTTTTTTTTTAAATTTTTACTGCGTTTTTCCTTAGTGTTCATTTTACAAGTATAAAATATTTTCTTTGCTCGCTTATCATTGCTACACACTCTGTATTATTACAGAAGAGTAAACTCAATCTAAAAATGCATAGAAAGTTAAAAAAAAATGTCGATAATTTTTATTTTTTGGATCAAATTTGATCGTGTTGATTTGAAATTTTACTGCGTAGCTTATGAAATTTTTTGCATATTTGAATTTATTAAAACGAAAATTGGTCTTGAATATTTTTTGTTTGTTTATTGATGAAATTAAATTTACAGGTATAACAATAATTTTAAAATGTAAGTTTTTTTAAAATTAAATTTTGAAAATTTATATTGTATAAATGATACGATTTTTGTTAAAATAAAATAGCTTTAGGATTTAATTTTGAATTAATTTAAAGTTTCCTATTTTCTAGTATAACGAAAGAAAGTGTTTGGACTTTCTTCTCTGGGTTTACATCAAAACCATAGTTTATTCGGAAATTTCAACTACCCGTGAAAATATAAAAAAAACGGAATCTGCGAAACATTTTCAACTATTTCGCTTGATATGATCCATTCCGTACAAATTAATTTTATAAAAAAAAAAATAGAAAAATATATTGAAGTTGAAGGACAAGTCTTCGAGCATTTATTATAATTAATAAAATATGTAAGTATATAAAGTATTAAACCTTTAAGTTAAATTATGAATACTATTTTTTATGAACGTAAATAACTTCTTAATTTATAATTTTAGACCCTTTTTTACGTAACACTTTTTGAAAGGTAGTCTAATTTACTATCAAAATCAGAAAATATTTAAGAAATATAAAGTTGCATAATGTTGCGCTCAAATGAAGCATCTTGTATATCAATTTTTGTGGTACATAGATAGACAATGATATATTAAATAAATTTTATTTGATGAGTTTCACTCTACAACATAAAATGAAAGAACTTAACAAAAATACAGACCGATAAATCACCATGTATAAATTTATCTATTGTAAATGAAAATTGATTAAAATTACTATTACAAAAAATATTTAATATTCAAAATATGTAATATTAAATTAACTGTTTAGGTTCATATTTAAATATAATAGTAATAAATAAATTTGTCCAATTTTTATAAAACAAATAAAATTACGTTGGACTAGTTTTAGTTTTTGCTATCAGAAAATCAAATCGGATAAAATCAAGACAAATATATTATTCATCCTGTTTCCTTTCTCATTTACTTCAAGGATCCAAGTAGTCCTTGAACGAGGAAAAAAACAGACACATAAAATACCGAGTTTTATACATATAAGGAATGATATGAAACTACATGTCTCGCATACAAGATCGAAATATTCGTAATATGATATATTTTATGCAACTTGCAAAACCAAATAATATATGTATATGGATAAATTTTTATATATTTTGTCTTTCGATAGATACAGAGAGATAGGTATGTTTTATATAAATTTTGTTTCTGTTTTGTTAAGGACAATTTATACAAGTATTGTTTTCCTGGTCATTTTACTATACAGTACATTTTTCAAAATATAATTTTGATGAAAGAAATATAGTATAAACTCATTTTATTAAAATAAAAAGATTTTAGAGTTTAGTTCTGTATTAATTTTAAATAAAAATCGACGTTTTGACCTACTCTGCGTACATCATCATGAGCAAAAAAAAACATTATATATGTCATTTGTATCATTTTTCGTGATGATGTTGTATGTAGAGTCGAAAGTCGATTTTTAATTAAAATTAATACAGAACGAAACCTTAAAGTCTTTTTATTTTAACATAGTAAAATATTTTGCAGAACTCATTGTATTAAAACAAAAACTGTTTTAGGATTAAATTCTGTTTAATTATTTATATAAAAACGACGTTTCGACAAAACTGAACGCTCGTCTTTATTAGGTCAAAGTTACTAGGTAACATATAAGTAACTAGATCATAAGAATTATAGATTTTTAATTAATGGAAGTCAAATTTTATTTAACTCAGTCTTTACAATGATTTATGTTATTTTTTTCTTTATAAATTTCTATTGCTTCTCTTATTAATCTTCTGTTAATATTGATCGGTCTAGCAATTATTATTGTATCTTCAAATTTTACATCACGAAGATATGCTAAACCATGTTTAGCAATAGAAGATTTATCTGAATGATTAGATAGAATGGGGATGTTTGGAGGAAACTGATTTCTGGATAATGGAAAGAGTTTGTGCCACAACCTTTTGGGTACATACGAAATTGTGTATGTATGTATGTATGAATTATATACTATTTCAATTTTCAGATTTAATAGTGTCCGTTACTAGGATTATGTTGTTATGATGTACAAACATATTGTCTAATAGCTATATGTAAATTGGATGAAATAGCATTATATTTTGTAATAACCTTGAACAAATAAATGTTTATATTGTCATTGTGAAATTTAATTAATAATATTCAAAATATTGAGATTTTATATTTTTCCCAAAATTTCACAAGTTACTCAGTCATTGAATCGGCTTATTAGGTTATGCATCAATAACTGGCCAGTTTAACAATAGACACGTGTTTTGCTTTTTAGAAGCTTGTCAGTATGGTGCTTTGATCAGTGTTTAAAAAAACAACTGATACAAATATTGTGGTCTGGCTGGCTTTTAAACTAAGTACTTTGAAACGATAACGAGGAGAGGCAATAAATACCACCAACGTCATCTATACAATAATGCAATAAGCAATTATAGTAATAACCTTGAACAAATAAATGTTTATATTGTCATTGTGAAATTAAATATAATAATACTCAAAATATTGAGATTTTATATTTTCCCAAAATTATTTAGAAGCCAGCCACACCACAACATCTGCATCAGTTGTCTTTTAGACACTGATAAAAGCACTATACTGACGATCTCCTTAAAAGCGAAAAACGTGTCTATGGTTAAACTGGACAGTCATTGATGCATAGCCTAACAAGCCGATTTAATGACTGAGTAACTTGTGAAATTTTGGGAAAAATATAAAATCTCAAAATTTTGAGTATTATTATTATTATATTTTGTATTTGTAAATACCTACATAATATTTAATTAAAAATATGGTGGAATTCTGATTAGAGCTGTATTACTACAGAATATTTTGTTTGTTTTTACTAATTGCATAATTTTATATACTAAAGTAAAAAGAGATAAAACATTCTATAGCGTTATAATTCTGTTCAAAATTTCACCAAAAATATTAGAGATTTATAATCATTGATAATATGGATATTTAATGACATTTTTAATTTAATTTATTTGATAATTTTTAAAGTATTCATTCTATATGTGAAAAATATAATTTTAGTTATCTCTTTGTAAACACACTGTATATAAATATACTGAAAAAGATCAAAACAGTCTTGAGAATACTAGTAGTCTAGTTTGGTGGATTTTGGTCGTTTTCTATCTCATTTCTATTGGGAAGTTGATCTAGAATATTTTATGGGGAGGTTTAGAACGACCACATACGGTAATCTTATTTATATATATATATATGTGATTTCTTGTAAGTTCAATAATATTTGAATAACTGGTTTGTGTATATACGGTTTATGCGAATACTTTTACATAAATTTCCAACTTTATTTCATGTCTTTGAATGGTAAAAAAAAATCTAATCGAATTTGATTTATCTTATATTTTATATATTTTGATATTAATGATGAATATCAATTGATATATTTGATTATATATATATATTAAGATATTAATTTTTTCTTAAATAAAATAAATGTTATTTGAACAATTTTTAAGTCTTAAGAAAACAGACTCAAAATTTCAACAACTCAATGTAAAACAATTGAAAACATAATCAATTTTTGTTTTAAATGAAATATATAGAGGCAATAGAGTACAAATTTTTAAAGTAGGTATTATTTCTTCAGAATAAATCACACATTTACCTTTTACGGCTATCAACAATTATTAGATGAATTTAATTGTGTATAACTAGTAATCAAAATAAATTGCTATATTTGTATAATATTTTTAGAGACGGTTTAAAATATTGTACAAAAATCTGTACAAAAATTCAATTGATTGAAAATAAGCATAAAAAATTTAAAACTGAAATATATCTTCAAAATATTGGTTACCATTTTGGCACATCACATGGATAGGTAAGCACCGTAGGACATCTGTTTTTGGTGCTTGAAAGTAAAAACTCTTTGAATTTCTAGAATTTAACTTGGAAACATATAATGGTACACAAGATAATAAATATGATGCATTATATTTATTATATATGAGCATTTTTAAGAATTTTCCATAGTAAATATCTCTCTCCTTTGCAATAATGGTACCATGGAATGATGTATCAATATATCGCAATCGAAACCCCTCTCAGAATATATATATATATATATATATATATATATATATATATTAATATATATATACATATATTTACCTTATTTACGCAGTTTTATTACATAAAATTAACCAAAAATTTTATCGGTTTTAACCGGTTTAAAAAAATCAAAAACCAGTTAATGAATGAAAACCAATATTAAAATGTAGTTCTCGATACTGGTTAATCATTAACCAATATTTTTATCGGTTACATGCTCTGGTTTAAACCACTTAGATACAGATAATATCAGCTGAACGGAATAAAGTTAAAATTTTATTTCTCAATAAAAAAATGCCTATGCAAATATATGATTTATTATTAATTATTAATTAATAACAATGACAGTTGTTAATTACGCTGATTTTTAAAAACTAAATAAAATTTATTCATCGTAGGAATAATATATTACAAATGGAAATAAAATTACTGTCGAAATAAACAAATAATTTATCGGTGTCTGTAAATAAACATTGAATTACTATGATAATTAATTTAATTTTGTAAATGTTGTCGTCTCTATTTATTTGTCGGTTTGCACACATACACGCACATATGTGTTATATATGAATGTGTGTGTGTGTGTTATATGTGCAACAGTATTGTAATAGTAATTTTCAATTTATAATTAATGTAATTGATATTAAAGTGGGGACAATTGCTTTAAATAACTAATTTAATTCACTTTGATATTATATATGCTACCAAAAACTAAAATAATTTATTAAAATTTAGCTGATTTTATTTCAAAATAATTATAAATTATAAATAACATATGTAGCGAAAACACAATGTGTTTTTTTTTTTAAATTAAGAGATAAACATTATAATATCTATTGAAAGTTAAAATTTGTATTTTTAATTCAGAAATAGTACCTATATAAAATAATTAATAATGAAAAATGTGATAAAAATGCTAAAATATGAAATTTTAATGAAATACTTGGTGTAGGATTATAATTTTTTTTTCTTTCGCTGATGATGATGTAATTACATGCCGAAATCACATATTCAAGATTAATTTATTTAATAAAATTTGTCAAAATATAACCAGTGTTTTATTAAAATTTCATGTTTAAATATGTTTCACCGAGAACAGCGCAGCTGTCTCTATCAATTTAAAATATTTAAACATTAAAAATTTTTAAATTTAATACAATCATAGTTAATTTTACAAATACAAATCTTTTTTTACAAATATATTTTTTCTCATTTTTTTGTTTTGTTAATTGATTAAATGGTTTAATGCACATATTTTCTTTAAAATAATCTGATTCATTGATCTGTTGTTAACTTAATACGCTATTTGTGTAGCAGCTTTATTTATTGTAATTTAATTAAGGTTTAAATTACGTAACTATAAATACGACTGAATGTGTATTATAAAGCCAAAAAAACAAAACAATTGGCAGTTGATAATATTTGTGTTCATGTAAAGTTTCGTGGCGAGTGTAAAAGAAGTTTTAAAAAATCGAAAAACTCAAAAATGATATTTAGTAGTGTGGTTATATTTATTATATTTATATATGTTATATTTGTTTATTACTTTTAAATAAATCATAAAGACATTATGAAAGTTTCAGAATTTGTTATATATATATATATATATATATATAATAACTTTAAAAAAAAATTACTTTAAATGTGTCAATTTTTGTGTAATAATGTATAACAGTGTATAATTATCAAAATGTTGAGTGTATTGTACAAAGATTTAATGTAGATTATGCAATACTTAATAAATGATGTAATTTACTTATTGTTAATTAATAATATTATATTTATATTTAATATGTTTAGTATGTTGATTTACGGGAGTTAGTTGTGGATAAACGAGCTTACAGAGCGGACGTGTACCTTATGTGTTAGTATTTATATATCCTAGGTGATAAATACAAGTGATCCAGCAGTGATAGAGAACACAAAACAAGAATGTTACATTGAGTATATTTTACAGTTTTGTAAAATAAATAGAAATAATTGTTTATATAACGTACTGCTTGATAAGAAACAGTTTTCAGTGCAAGATTATAAGAATGTAGTGTACAAAATTACATGTGAGGAATATCAGAAAGATGTCATACATCAATTTTATTTGTGAAATACAATACAAGAAATTTAGGTATGGTATATTAAATAGCTAATAAGATTAATTTACATTGGTAAAGTTGGTAGTACGGTTGTGCTTATGACTAGCTATAGACTTCGATATAGTGAAAGACAAGTTCTTAAGATTAGCAACGGGTAGAGTAGAGTGCATAGCACATGTGGAATAGTTCACTCTACTCTACCAGTATTCTACCATTATAAACAAATTTATTGCAGTAGAGTATCACAGTCTGGAGCAAAAAGTATATTAAAAAAAAATATTGCATACATACATACATACATACATACACAATCACGCCATATACCCAAAAGGGTGTGGCACAAACTCTTTTCATTATTCCGAAATCAGTCGCCTCCAAACACTCCTATCCAAACAAGCAACTTTCGCTTCATCCACATTCATAATTCCTCTCATACATGCTCTTCTATTCCTACTACTTGGAAACTTTCGCTCACGCAAAACACTCTCAATCATATCACTCCAACTACTCATTGGACGTCCACGCAAACGTAAACCATCAAAATCATTCAAATAAATCTTTTTAACCAAACGTTCATTAGACATTCGCTCAACATGTCCGAACCATTTTAACTGACTAACACCAACTTTTGCTACAACATTTTTTTCAATTTCACACTCATCATACACTAGTCTATTTCGTACCCGATCTCTCCTAGTGCAAATATTGCAATTGTTGATTAATATTTTATTTTAATACGTACGAAAATAAAATGGACAGAGTAGAGTAATTTGGAGGAAAAGTATGCTAGTGTACTTTACTACTAACTCGTAAAAATATAATACATAATATGTTACATTAACTGTTGTTTAGTGTTTGTTGTAATATTTGAGTTGAAATTTAATTTTAATAATTTACATAAATGTTGTTGAAACTAACAGGCAGTTAAAAATAATAATTTTATAAGATGTATACTCGAATGTATACAATGAATAATGTATGACCCACAAAGCATTCTATAAAATGCTAGAATGTTTTAATTAACGATCTCGTATTTTTATTATGCAATATATAGTTTTTCAGATTTTTTTATCATTTTAAACTTTTGCTGAACAATATGCTTCATAAAATTATTGCATTTGAAATTTAATAAGTAAATTATGGTAATCAAAGAAAAGTATAATACATATGAGAAAAGTCTACAGATTAGATTGATAAGTTAGGTTCAGAGTTGTGACTGATCTAGATAAATTGATCTAGAACAAAATGTTAAATCTTTGATCTGATTTAGATTATTTTATTTTTACAAATCTTGATCTTGATTTAGATCATATATAAATGAACTATATCTTTAAAAAGTATCATACATGCAATCGCATTGCAAGTTATAACTCACATATTGATTACGTTACGTTTAATAGGCGTATAGATTTGAATTATTATTATTTTAAGATGGAAATATGAAAGAAATTCAAGCTTTATGAAATTAATATTTGACCCCTGTACTAGATATTAATATTACACTAATTATATAAATAAATAATTTGTTTTAAATTTTTATGTTTTATCTTTTAATTAAAATAAAAATATAATAAAATTACCAATTTTTAAAATTAATCGAATGTTTTGTAATTATGTTGCCTTTTTTTTATACTGTACTTTAAAAATATAAGAAATGAACTTTTTTAAGATTTAAAAAAAAGACCCGGTTGTAGAAATTGATCCATGATCTGATCTAGAACATCTGTGACAATCTTAATCTTGATTTGATCTTTTTTAAAGTGATCTGTCACAACATTGGTTATAAGTTAGATTAGAGAAAAGCTTGCATGTTATAATTTTTTTTATAAAATTTTATAGATTTGTTGTATAGAAAAATGCATTGTATAAAGCCAGCATAAAAAACTTTTTATTAATCTATGAAAAAATTCTGAAGTTTATAAATTAGTGAGTCATTATTTACAATATAAAGTGTTAGTTTAATTACCACACAATTAATTAAGATATATATCGTATCTTAACTTGATAATCTACAGAAAACAACCAGAAAAAATCTAATAAGCAATTACATCGCTTAAGCGTTGCAACAGTTAACAACCCACCATACAATTAAGTTAAATTAAATGGAAATTTGCAATTAAGTTTGCGTATTGAATTAATATAGAAAAAGCAAGCCCGCAAAGCCGCAACGCGTTTTCTTCCCATTAACACACTCATAAAAATTTAGTAAGGCCGTAATAAAAGCGGGTTAAAATGCGCGCACGCCAAGCACTTAGAAAATTGGTACCAAACGGTCATTCCGATGTTCGAAGCAGGCCATTTTATCAGGATACTGTGACGAATAAATTTACGCGACGAGTGCGTTGTCGCTCCGAGAGAAAAAATGCCATAAATTTACCGAAAAAAAAAAGACTTGTAAAACCGCATGCCAGGTCTAGTTGGCTGCTAGCTGATTAGTGGTCGTATTTAATGAGTTTGACAAGGTTTTGTAATTATGTTTGTTTTAGGAATTTTAAATATCAGTGTTGGGACAAATAATAATAAAAATAATCTAGATAAAGATGAAGATACGGTACTTTTTTATTATCTAGATGAGATAGTAGATATCAGAAAAATATATATATATATAAATAGAAAAATTATATGCTAAAGAAAACTTTTAAATACGGCATCTTTACCTAGATGACTTTACAATAGATTATGCGAAAATTAACTAGATAATTTTATCTAGATAAATCCTAATACTGGTAAATGTAAAGTGTTATTATGTCGAACATGTATGATGGAAATCATAAATATGGATAAAGCAAAAATTTGGATATTTTTTATTTTATTCTATAATTAAAAAATTTATTTTGAATTAATATTTTAAAATTTTAATAAGTTCTTTAAAATAAACGTCTAAGAACTTTTGCGAAAATCACTTTTGAAATAGAGATTACGAATGTAAGAATTCTAAATGAAAGAAACTGCGCTCGGACTGTGTTCAATAATTGTGGCAGGCGAATTTAAGTTCAAAAGCGCGTAGTTGCTGTCACAAATGTTGTGGAAATTGTAGATTAAATCTGTAACGGATGTTCCCGCACACTGTGGGAAACCAATATGAGTTGATGAAGACAAAAAAATGAGGAGAAACTTGTGGTTTGATGGTTCAATTTCGTTTTTTGGTAACAGAAAATCATTAAATGAAACTATTTGATAGATGTACCTATATTAATGTTTAAGTCGAAGTGAAATCATTTGCACAATTTGGTTTATTAATAAATTAAAAATATTCGTAAGATTTGTAAAATTAAAAATTATTACAATCTCAAAAAATCATACTTAAACTTTGTACAAAATTAAAATCTTTGTGATTGTTTTCTCTCAAATAAAAAACGGAACAGGTAAATTGCACACCGCGGTCAGAAATCCCAAATTTGAATAACCAAATTGCACACCGGTCAACCGCTGGACGACCCAAACGGATTATCGGTTTATAAGGGTCTTGAACCTTTACGCAGGTACTTTTTACGCGTTTTAAGCGTTCTTTTATTCTATAGCATATTTTTAAAATTATTTGAAACAGCAATTTTAAATGTAAATTTGAAATTAATATTATATTTTGTAAATATATATATATATATAAATGCAGGATGATTGAAAAAAATAGAGACAATAAAAATAAATATTTTTTTTCATTATATATTCATTATAAGACACAGTTTATATTACATATACTATATTATACTATTGGTCCATATTTAATGGAAACAGATTTTTAAGCAACAATATTTTGTGTACTAAAAATTCTTTTTTTTATTGTTTCCCTGCGATATACCTTTTTCGGTATACTGACATTACACATTTTGATATATATATATATATATCAATTTGTATGTTTTTTTAAAGTGTCCAAAAATTGATAAATATTTAAGTGGCTGGTATAAAATAAAGAATTAAATTTTGCGTGAAAAGATTCACAAGTGTTTGCGTTCTAGAGACGAACTATTTTCAGCCCAAATATCTACCGTACAATTTATTGACACGCGCCGGTCCCAGTCTACCTGGTTTTAGGTTGAAATCTTAATCCCTTAATCTCTTTATGACCGGTGTGCAATTTAGCTATGCAAAATTTCGGTAAAAGATTAAAACCCAATCGCCGTGTGCAATGTGTATATACCCATAAAAAATGCTATATAATGAGATTTACCTTTAAACTGCCAATATGCTTTTTTATTCTTATTAATTAGGAACATTTTTTTTTGCATGTTTTGTTAAAATAACAATAACTACTTTGAATTTTGTTTCTGTTTCAGGTAAGAGAAAACTCAAGCATGATTACAACGCTTAAATCACTTTTTTCTAAACTTGGCAAGTATTCAATTTTATTATACAATACTTATATTTATATAACATTATATTGCCATAGGCATTTAAAATGGTAGATCAGTTTTTCCTTACGTAAAAGTTATCCAATTATAATAGAAGAAGAAAATGCTATAAATAAAAGTTCTAGTGAATCACACACAAACTTTACTTAAAGCGAACTTTCATTCAAATTATTTTTCTTTAAGTTAATGTTTATTCAAGGAAAACCCGATTTACTATATATATATATATATATATATGTGTGTTTGTGTGTGTGTGTGTGTTTGATGTGTTTTACTTATTAGTATATTTAATTGGAATAATCTATAAATAATTGATAAAAAAACATTTGTTTATATATTTTACACTGTTAACTAAATTAGCCGGACACCGGGCATAATAACCTTATTTTTAACCTGGTTTTATCATTAAGCGTTCTCAACAATTCTATTTTACAATATATTTCTCTTCTCATATCTCAAGAGTTGGGCTTTATGTTCTATTGTAAGATAATTCTGAAACTATTTAATAAAATTAGCAGTAATTACATTAGAATATCATATCGCGTTAAATAAATTTTCGCAAAACATGTAAATGAAACGAACAATAACATTGATGTGATTTTTGGTTAAACAAAATAAAAGGCATTTATTTGCGAAACTCGATTTGTAAGTCAAATTAGTGCGAGAAATGTTTTATGTATATATACTCTGTCAGAGAGTTACAGAGACAGAGAGAGTGTTAGATTTGAAAACGAATCTGCTGGAAATATTTCTAGATTAATTTATTAAGACTTCATTTTGCTGCGACATGACACTGTGAAATATTTGCAAAATTTATAACTGTGAAATTGGATGCAATTTTTTATTCCTTTTAACATTCATTTTGCATATGAATTTTTAATCTTTCACTAATATTAAATATTAGATGATATGACTATATTTATCATACTCCAAAATATATAATATTCTCTTTTATGGTGTTAAAATTTATGAATTTATTTTTGAATTTTATAATTTATTATTTATAAGTCATAAACTTTTCATAAACATTTCTTTTTATTTGAACAACAAACTACGTCAAATTGAAAACTGAAATATAAATATAAAATAACTTTACATTCCGACTGAACTACACAGCGGAAAAATACAATTTTCTTTGTTCCATATATATATATATATATATATATATATATATATATATATATATATATATATAAATCGTACGTGAAAAATGTGTAGTCAAAAAAGCAGAACATGAAGAGACATGTTCGTGTCATGTATGTGATGTGTAGCAGCAGTAGTCTTAAGTTAGGAAGCAGGGAAATAACACATCTATCTATCGGCTTCAATATCGTTTTCAATATCTCACTCAAAATCATACATACCCGTAGTCCTCTTCGTATTGGTCAGTGCCTCTCAACATTTACAAAATACAATAACTTAATATATAATACGCCATATGTGATGTATTCGACTGGATTAAAATCATGAGTGTATCATCAAAATATATAAAATGCATTATCTTGTCGTTGTAATCTTGTGGCGTAGTTGGTACCGCGTTTGCCGCGAAAGCAAGAGATCCCGTGTTCAAACCCAGGCAATTTTTTTTTATTCAAAAATTTATTAATGATTTAATTAGTTTATTAAAATAAATTAATGGCGATTTAATCAAAAAAAATATACTATAACCTAATATACCCCATTATATGTCCCATTATATTTTCCGGTATTTCAAGAGCTTATAACTTTTAAACAAATAAAGACAGATACATGCGGTTTTCACTGAAATACTTCACTATGATACAAGTTTTGTTTGGACTCATAAAAGTTTTCTTCTCATTTTCTATTAGCCTAAAAACAAAATGGCGTTTTAAAAAAAACATTTTGTTTGCTTTTTTAAATGTAATATCCTGTATATTTTCTGATAAGACGAAAGTCACTTCTTTCAGCTATCTGCCGGTATACGATTTTGCAAAATTGATGCAGAATTAACTGATTTTTAATGTTTAAGCATATACGCCTGCAAAATCAAGTTAACATGATTTTTTATGCTAGGAATGTGTGTTATGACAGTTAATTACACACTTGAAATAGAATGCAGTCGATATTTTATATAATAATTAGTTGAAGTATCAAATAACACAACTCTTCTTTTATTTAACTACCGGAGATAGGTATTTTATAAAAAAGCTAGTTATTTCATTTTATTTTATAAATTCATATTAATAATTTCTAAAAAATATAGTAATAAGAATAAACAGTTTTATTGGTAGGGAGACATTTTTTCCACTCTGTTTTTCTTCCACCGTACTTTTATTCCGCCAAACTTTTTTTCCGCCAATACTTTTTCCACCAAATTTTTTGGTTTGGTTAGGTTAGGTTAGGTTTGGTAAAAAAATTAGTGAAAAAAGAATTGGTGGAAAAATATATAGTGAAAAAGGAATTGGTGGAAAAAAATTGATGGAAAAAATGTATAGTGGAAAAAAGAATTCGTGGAAGAAAAGTATTGGTGGAAATAATGTAGTGGAAAAAATGGGGTACAATCAGTTTTATTGTATATTGTAATTTTATTTATAGACAGACACCACTTTATTTTTATATTACAGAATTTACGGAATCATACCCGTATCATAAGATTAAATGTCAGTTCCAAAAATAAAGGTTAAGTTAGTGATATTTTAGGGATTAACCAGAGTAACATGTTTATCAATAACTGAGCTAAAAATAGTCGGATAAATTTTTAAATGTTGAACTTTACAATTACCAGAAAGCAAAGAATTAACATTGGACAATACATTTTAACTTCAAGATTTACTTCTACCTTTAAAGTAATTTTCTCTTATACTAAACCGGTGATTAAATAAACTAAACTAACGCATCTTAGAAAATTCTCAGACTTTTAGATGCTAATTTATCGGGGTGATTTAGACGTATTGTCCTCATATGTTTTGTCAATCTAGTAGAAACAATTCTACCTGATGAAAACGTACGTTAGGTTTGTAGAAACGTCGATTATTAATAAATATTAATACAGAACTTCAACCTGAAGCCGTTTTATTTTAATATAATGAGTTCTGAAAGATTTTTTATAAATTAAAATTTGTTAAAATTATTATTATCTAGTGTTATACTAAACAAGGAGATCTAAGAAAATGTTGTGATGCACTAGTCTAGTGTATAGTTTTACCAGGCCCTGGACAACAATAAATTCGAACACGACATTCCTAGCATTCATTCACATCGTGAACCGAAAGAGGCGGGTCCCATTAAAGGACACCATCGTCTCACATCCTTACGCTTCTTCCACCCAACCCCTAAGTGATCGGGAGAGGAGAGAGAGAAACTTGCGTCATCACAGGATGAAATGAAATAGACTTTTCGGAGTCAATTTCCAGGCAGAATTCATACCTTGCCCCCCTACGTCCCGACAATCTAGTGCGTACTGCGTCTAGGATATAGGTGTATACCAATAGATGACAGAGCGCTCACCAAGCGTGGATAGAAGAAAAAAATATCGTTAGGCAGCCTTGACACAATTTAAAATATATATCTCGTTCGTTTCACCAGTAGCGGCGTTATTTAAAATTTTGGGCTATTTTGCTATATTGTGATACGAGAAGTAGAAAGCGATGATTATTGTTTTGAGCTGACAGAGCAATCTGGGCGAAATACAAAAAGGCTTTCTATTCCCAGTGATATATATGATTTTTTTTCAAGCGTTCTAAACAAAACTAAACTAAAAATAAATAAAAATACATGTTAAATAATTTTAACCAGTTACTAATAGTTATAGAATAGTATGTATATGTATATATTATTTATATTTGTAATGTGATTTGTGAGAATTAATCTTTCTTTGGTCGAATATACAATTTCTGACAACTTTGCCCAGTATACATTGCATTTCTTGCAAATATTTTATTTAAATCAGTGCTTTTACACTGACTGATGTTATCTTTGACTTATTTTGTTATCTAGTAACTTGTTTCTATGATCTGTTTATTTATTGTATATGTCATTTGTATCATTTTTGCTGATGATGATGTACGTAGAGTACGTCGAAACGTCGATTTTTAATTAAAACTTATACAGAACTTAATCTTAAAGCTTTTTATTTTCATATAACAATAACTAAAATTTTTTTTACTATATTAAATAATTATATTGTTGTAACTTAAAGTAGCTGGATAGTACATACTTGTGTTTAGATATTTACATAAAACTATCAGTAGATCATACTGTCCGTTTCGTAATTAGTAAACTTTTAAACCTGCAGATAAATCTCTTTGATAACACTATTCGTCGGGTGTGATGCAAAAATTTGTGTAATCCGATATTTTTTCTGTTAAAATTATTTATTTCGAATAATACGGGTAATCAAATATTTAGATAATCAAAAATATGGATGACCTGTATAATTGAGGCTCTACAGTATTTTTGATTACATGCAGTTGGAAACTTTGCTCAAAATAAAAATTTACTCTAAAACTCTATGATATTAAACAAAGTAATTGTAATTTATTTATATATTTCACTCAATAAATTATATTACGAAGAAAAACTAGATTTATTCTAAAAATTTAATTAAAATTAAATAAATAATAAATTTTCTTTTTTTAATGTTATGAACTAAACAAATTAAATGTCAAGAGAATATACATTTGAAATCGGAAAAATAGTTTAATCAAAATATAGCTAGAGAGACACGATTCTTTTTATTTTTGTTGCGGTACGACTTAATTATTGTTATTATTAAAAATAACTATTATAATATTATAATTACATAATAAATTGAGAACGTGTATTGTATTAAATTAATACAATTAATAACTTTTTAATATCATTTAAGCTTTTACATGCCAGTGGTAGCGTGTTTGACTGGAACACCAAATTTTTCTAATTCGCACCTCGTTTACACCAGAATTTAAATAATAATAATATTTCTGATATTTAGATTTTCAACTATTGAATTGACAGCAGTGGCATTTGAGTGGTTCTGAATATACTATAAACTGTAGGTATCTAGCTAGACTAATAATGCTCACCATTGACATTTCAATTAATAATTGTTAATGAAACTATATGATTCAATATCTCGAACATGGGAACATGTAGTTTCATATTCCACGTATAAATTACCGAAACTCATTTATGCTTTTTAGTTACTAATCTTGTGTTCTATATTGCGGAATTTTGCATCCAGAGCTGTATTTTTTAATAGAAAAGGATAGTAACTGTATGTTTACACAATGCGTTGTCGTTTACAAAAAATGATATATATAGCATCAATTGGTACTTGGTGAAACATTTTAATAATGTATAAACAAATAAAAAATAATAAAAACACTCGGTTTTAATTTTCACAATTTTAATAAAATCGTAAAACTTGAAACCGAATGATTTTATTATTTCTTATTTGTTTATACAATATTGAATCTATACCTAATAATAAAACATTTCACAAAAGTTCAATGCTATTATTATTATAAATTCTTAAATACAGAGCGAGTGTAATATCTGGAACTATCGCAATAAATCTTTTATTAAACGTTTTTGATAAAAATCCTCGAACACGTCAATTTTTATCTTAAATGAGACATATTTTACTGTAATCGTCACTTAAAAATTGTCTTTTGTTTTTGAGTTACGAAGTAAGCGATAATTTTTTTAAATGGAAACTTATATTTTTTATTATTGATTTTGGTAGTACTTTTTATTCCGTTTCCAACCATATAAAATTTTAAATATGTTACATTTGAAAAAAATTGAGAAAAATAATCTTAAAGTTTAAATATTAAAAACTAATTAAATTGGCAAAATGAATCTAGTTATTAGAGTATAAAACAAAAAACATTAGCTACAACTGTCAGAATTATACAATTTATAAATGTCAAAATAAAATAAGTGTTATTATTTTGCTTTTTCTCTGTTTTTCGCTCAATTATACAATTTTTATTAATAAAATAGTTTTTTAAATTTGGCAAAAGCAAAATAATAACACTTATTTTATTGTAAAATTTATAAATTGCATAATTCTGACAGTTGTAGCTAATGTTTTTTGTTTTATACACTAATAACTAGATTCATTTTGCCAATTTAATTAGTTTTTAATATTTAAACTTTAAGATTATTTTTCTCAATTTTTTTCAAATGTAATATATTTAAAATTTTATATGGTTGGAAACGGAATAAAAAGTACTACCAAAATCAATAATAAAAAATATAGGTTTTCATTTAAAAAAATTATCCCTTACTTCATAACTCAAAAACAAAAGACAATTTTTAATTGACGATTACAGTAAAATATGTCTCATTTAAGATAAAAATTGACGTGTTCGAGAATTTTTTTCAAAAACGTTTAATAAAAGATTTATTGCGATAGTTCCAGATATTACACTCGCTCTGTATATTGTGTAGATGGCATTTTTAATAAATTCGTGAAACTTGAAACCGAATGATTTTATTATTTTTTATTTGTTTATACAATATTGAATCCATAGTAATAAAAACATTTCACAAAAGTTCAATGCTATTATTATTATAAATTCTTAGATATATTGTGTAGATAGCATTTATTGCATCTCAGCTACATCTTTTTAATATATTTGTCATACAAGCCAGCCAGATGGATCAGTAAGTTGGGACATTGATGCATGACGAGCTTCTAAAGAGTGAAACACGTATCTGTCGTTAGCTTGGCTGGTCATTGATGCATAGCTTAACAAGCCGATTCAATGATTGAGTAACTTGTGAAATTTTTTTGGGAAATATCTCAACATTAGAATATTATTATATTATCTACTCGTATATTTGTTGCATGCACGTGAATTAGTAATACCATTTCTTTGCCTTGTAAGTGACGAAGCATCGTGTGATAACGACATGATAGTTTTGTTTCCTAAATATAAAAAATATGAAAAAATTAATCCAAAAGTATTGACGTCACTGTTGAACATTTTCACTCATTTTACATGCGCTTGTAACTAATGAGCAACCATATCGAGGTGTTCATCGCCGATTTAAATGAGCTTCGATATTCAAGTAGAACACCAAAAACTAAGTCTCACGTATTTTTTTTATCGGTAACTGTCAAAGTTTAGGGGGTAAAAATCACCTCCAAAGTTTAAAGTAAAATTGATTTTTATTTTTTTTTTGCTGGAAAATTATGCATTCTAGAATAAAAGTGTAAATGTACGAATACCTTCCTTTTTAATCACTCTCTACTGATGGTACAAGTTTTTTCTATAAGATTTGTATCTCTAACATTTATTTTATTGTCTATACTTAATTGTTTAGCAATTTTTTCTAAATTTTGTTTTACATACATTCAGATAGCCCAATTAAAAACAAAATTGCCGTGTTTCTGATTTTTAAAATTATTTATTGTTTTAAGGATTTATCTACCCCTTATACATATAAACACTCATATGTACTCAAAAGTAAGTTTGGTTATTTATAACTCGTTAATATTAAATGACAGAAAAAAGTATTAGTATTTTTTATTTATTTTATATAAAAAATTTTATCAGTTTCTTTTATTGATTATGTCGGGTAACTTTACAAATCTTATATAAAAGAAAAAACTAATACCATCGGTGGATAGCTTTAAAAAAATTCTATTCGTACATTTACATTTACATTTTGTTCTAGGATGCATAGTAGGGTCGCCCTTATTTTGGGAAGGTTCTAATTATACCGGTCTCCACCCGGAAACCGGTTTAAAATAAAAAAAAAATAATAAGTAAACTTTTTTCAGATTTTTTAAGTCCTAGTTCAAATATTAATTTATTGTATCTAGCAACTCGTTTATATTAAATATACATTAATATCAATCCCAGAAATAATTTTCAATGTCAAATAATCGTCAAATTTAATAATATAATGAATAAATATATAATACGTACGGCTGCGCTCGCATCACTTGGTTAGCTACTCTCTAAGCATATACAATGTATATGTATTTTTATTCATTATATTATTAAATTTGACGATTATTTGACATTGAAAATTATTTCTAGGATTGATATTAGTGTATATTTAATATAAACGAGTTGCTAGATACAATAAATTATTATTTGAACTAGGTATATTATACCCATGTCGGATACGAGAAAGTTAAGCGAAAATCGCGTAGAGGCACGGGTTAGACTGACTTACAAAATCTGAAAAAAATTCATTTATTATTTTTTTTTATTTTAAATCGATTTCCAGGTGGAGACCGGTATAATTAGAACCTTCAGAAAATAAGGGCCACCCATTAGGGCATAGTTTTCGAAAAAAAAAAAATTGAAAATCAATTTTACTCTAAAATTTAAGAGTTATTTTTATCTCTTAAACCTTGACGGTTGTCGATAAAAAAATACTTATAGTTTTTAGTGTTTTACTTGAATATCAAAGCTCAATTAAATCGGCGATGGATACCTCGATATGGTTGCTTGTAAGTAGTTATTTTGAGAGTGGGTTACGTCAATTTTCTCTGCTTTATAGTCTACTTGCGTCTACTCTTGCTTTTTCCCTATTAATTTATTAACGAAAATGACGGGATTTGATTTACTACTCGTAATTTATATGGTTAATTATATTCGTATTGATTTAGTCTCAAAACTTTCTACGAAAAATATTGATGCGTTTCTCTGACGCTTTACTTCGCCGCTGTTTCGACTAAGATTTTAATTTTTAATTTGGGATTAATGTTTTATTAGGGAAATTTTTAAACAGGTTATCAAAGTAATTATAAAGGACGTAATTCTTGATGAAAAATTACGGAAAGTATTCCGAAAAAAGTTCTATGACATTATAATTTTTAAATAAATTATGATTTTCTTAAAATTAATTTTATAAAATAAAAACTTCAATGGAAATTCAGTTAGTATAATGAATTAATAATGTTAGATTAATTTAAAAATCAATATAAAAAAAACATGTAATATCCAGTTTTGAAACATATAAAGTCAAATTTAATTGTGTAATTAAAAATAATAGTATATTATGTTACGAGGAGTAGAAAGCGATCTTTATTGTGTTGGGCCCAGATACTTACAGCCGAGACAGAGCCGAGGCTAAGCAATTTGGGCGAAACAAAATAGCATTCTGTTCCGAATGACATGCTACTTTTTCCTCATGCGTTCCAAACAAAACTAAAATAAAGATAAATAAAAATATATACCAAGTAATCTTAACCTTACTAAAAGTTTATAAAACAGTGTATATATATATATATATATATATATATATATTTGGTTAATATCCAACCGTTAATGATAAATGAATAATTTAAATTAATAATTGATATTTTATTTAATTTAATCAATATTACTTAATGTTATTTTAGCCGACAGTCGTTAAACACTTAATATATATATATATATATATATATATATATATATATATATATATATATATATATATATGTATATATATATATTTGTTACGTGAATTATGAGAATTAATGTTTCTTTGGATGAATATGTAGTTCCTGACAAATCTGGCGGTGTATATTGCATTTTTCACACTTCTTTATATACATTTTCAGTAATCAAAATTAAATTTAAGCGAAAATAAACAATGCAACTACCAATTAACTTAACTTAATAATTTTCAATAATCTGCTGATAATGTCAAATTAAATACACTTGACTGTGTTTCTTAAGTCAAATATGTAGTTTCTGCAAAATATGGCAGTATAAATTGTATTTCTTACACATATTTATATATTTTCATAAATAAAATTCAAATTCAGGAAAATTAAGCAATGTATAACTATCAATTAACAATAAATTTTATTATACTATTATAATGTTAAATTATTGTACTAGTAACATAATGGCCTTTTTCTACATAGATAATAGAATAACGTATAATATCAATATTTTGATGCGATCGAAGAAATACATAGTTTTTGCTATTCGCTGGTTTTTATAAATATGACGAATATCGGTTTACTTGCCGGATTAAACAGCTTTTAATATACATATTTTATTATATTTAATTTTATCAAAACATTTGATATCTTTTTTATTATTATTTTAAATTAGCATACTTAAAAAAACATCGCAATACTATTAAATTTAATGAAAATTGCGCCACAACAATATTTTTCTTAAAAATGTAAATTAATGATCATCTTATAAGGTTAAGTTTAATAATAAGATCGTTATATGCATTTTCTTGTTTTTCTATTTTAGTTCGGCAACTATAAGATGTTTTTGCTTTTCGTAGAACATGTAATATAAACTTATAAATTATGGAGTTTTTTTTTGTGTAAACCCAGTGTTTTCTTCGTAAACTCTGTTCAAATTTTGATATATAGTCTCTAGATGGATACAAAAACTTTAGAAAAAGTTAGATGTATAAATACCTTGTACTCCAAATATGCTGTGTAATAGGGTTTAAAAAAATATTTATCAAAAAATATTTGAACTAACTTATTATTTTAAAAATTTTAATGGAAGTTTTTTAATTAGCCATTAAGTGTTAAGTAATAATTCAAAAACTTATTGATTTAAGTTATAAATAGTATTATTAATTACTTATCAAGAAACGCATATATAGTAAATGTAATATAGTAATATTTTACAAAAGTAAAAAAAAATATTTTACTTATGAAACTTAATCAATGGTTAACTATGCAATTAGATATATCTTTAAAGCTGCTCATAATCTTTCTTTCTTATAAAAATTAATGTTTATTTAGTAGCTTATAACTCAAGAACAACTATACTAATGACTTTGTAATATGGCATATATACAATATATACATACTTAGAATCTTGACTTAACATATAATAATAAGAAATTTACTGATGTGAATAATAAATAATACTAACTATCAAGAAACGCAATATATAATGAATATATTATTCAACAGGAAGGCATATAGTAGTACTGCCTTTTATGAATAGGCAGTTTATCTGCACACACCGCAGGTGAGTGCAATAAATGATTAAAAAAACAACTAGTCCGGGTTGCTTTGTTAATTAATTCGTTAACTTGCCAACTGACAAATTAGTGACGCTGTTGCTTAGTAAACTCGTGATTAAGTTAACAATTCTTTTTGCAACGGAGCCTTAATGCATGAGTTCTATATAATATTACTTCTAAGCGCTATGTACTATCGAATATAATGCTAGTTTCGATGGTTTGTCGTAAAATTAAAAAAAATGCTACAAGGTCAGGTCAGGCATTAATTAAACAGAATCGAACGCAGTAGTTTGATCAAATGCTTGTCTTAAAATATCAGTAGTTTAGTTTACTGGCCGGAACTCATTGTTGCTCTATACGAACGTACAATTTGCAGTTTCGAATGGTGTCTAAATGAATAATCATAGAACAAGTACTTCGTACTTGCGATCAAGGCTGCCCTAGGACTGTCGTACCAAATATGTTGATAATTTCTGCGACTGTCTGAAATTAAAATTTGGCCTTGCGATACTTATTTCAGTAGTTTTTCAATTCTTTTAATGTACGAGTATGTAATTTATGTGCCAGCGTGAAGTAACAATACGCTACTGTGCTTTTTTACTTTTTTACATTACTACCGTAAACACATATTTTACGCGCAAAAAATAGTAAAATAAAGAACAGTTTTCGTCAATAACCGTAGAAAAAATATATTTTAATACCAATGCATATCAATTAACGTAAAAAACAGGATATATTTTTATTGATAATATACATAATCAAAACAGATCACAAAAACTGAAAATAAACTGTAGGACACCATTTTAAAATTCGGTTTACAAACAGACAAACATAAACGGAAAGGTAGAAAATCAACAAAGAAAAGCATATATACATATGTTTTTCGAGAAGATTCTTTTTTCTTTATCTTTCTCGTTCCTGCATACTCAAGTAGCGCGTCTAAACTTAACAGAATATAAAAATTTTCAATCCTTTTTTGCATTCGCGTATATTTTTTCAGTATTGCTAACTTTTCTGTACAATATTTGTTTTATACAATTTATATATGTTTGAGTCAAGTTACCTAAATATTTTTATGTATTTTGTTTATATTTGCAGATTGTTTACGAATATTTTTTATGTCACTAACAGAGAATATTCTATTTTTTGTCGTGTATTCTATATTCTTCGTAAGAATTTTATTATATTTTAAATTTGTTTTTTTTTTTTTAAAGATAGATAACTTATTTAAGTCTTATATATTTGCCAATAAATATGTGCATATATTTTAAAGGAATTTTTAATTTTGATTCAAATTTTGATTACATATTTTTGTATTAAAATATATTTTTAATGTAATAAGTTTGAACAGGGATATGTAAAAGAATGTTATATTAAAATTTTGAATTATAATAACAAAGTTGTTATGTATAATATTATATAAGAAAATTCTAAATTTTTATAAACTGTTATTAAGGCCCGGTTTAACAATTTTCAGTTAAAGCATATAAGAGCATGTAACCGATATAAACATTGGTTAATAGTTAACTAGTATCGAGAGCTTAATTTTAATATCGGTTTCCGTTCTTTAACTGTTTTTTTTATTCTAAACTGGTTTGAATCGGTTAATTTTTTGATTAATTTTACAAAATAAGATTGTATAAATAATGTATATGTTAAAGTAGTAAAAAAATCATTTAGAATTCATTATATTAAAATAAAAGGGCTTTACGATATCTACAAAATATTGGTTAATCTGTTTAATAACAGGTTCATTTTATCGGTTTCTATACGCTAGTTAAATTTCAGTTTTACGAAACTATAACTAAAATTATTGACTAAACTTGCAATCAAAGCTGACGATGAGTAAAAATACTTTTAAAAAATATTTAAATACAAAATACTTTTAATAAAAATATTTAAAGACAAATACTATTTGAAACTACTTTTTGAATATACTTTTATAAACACTAAATACAAATAATTTTATTAAAACATATCTATATTATATAAAATTAGTTCTTTTAATTTCACAAATAATAAATAAATATAAATAAAAAATTAATTCTCACCTGTTAAATTACATGTTACTTAAATGTTAAATGAATTCATTATAACAACTGTTATGTGAAATTATAACATGTAACATTGCACACAATCTCAAATTTTTTATCTAATAAAAAGTTTTACGAATACCTGAGTTTAATATTGCAATTATTTATACAAAGTTAAATAAATAACTTAAAATCGTGTAAAATAATCCTAATTTTTGAATAATTTTTTGATCAAACAGCTCTTCTTTAATCATAAATGATGAAAATGAATTCTACGTTAAAGAAATTATACTGGGTGTCCGAAAAGTTTGGACTGGGTCAAATATCTCGAGAACGAAAGGTTGGATTAACACGATTGCAAAGGAACGTTGTTTTTGACACAATTATCTACCGAATTCTGTTGTAAAAAACCACCCCCACCCCTCCTAAGGGGGTGAGCGTAAGGGTAGTTTTAAAATTTTAAATAGAAACCCCCAATTTTTTTTTCATTTTTGGATTCCTTGACAAATTCTGTGTATGGCCCCAAAATTTTACACCCAACCCTCGCCACCCCTTCACAGGGGATGAAAAAAATGATTGAAATAAAAATGATACTGAACAGTTTAAATGCTCAACTAAATCCACAACGAAAATAAACATGTCAAAAAAAAACATGTAACCCCACCCAAAATTTCACCCCCAACCCCCGCCACCTCTACACAGGGGAGGAAAAAAATGAAGAAAATGATTGAAATAAAAATGAAGAGGTGGCGGGGGTTGGGGGTGAAATTTTGGGTGGGGTTACATGTTTTTTTTTGACATGTTTATTTTCGTTGTGGATTTAGTTGAGCATTTAAACTGTTCAGTATCATTTTTATTTCAATCATTTTTTTCATCCCCTGTGGAGGGGTGGCGAGGGTTGGGTGTAAAATTTTGGGGCCATACACAGAATTTGTCAAGGAATCCAAAAATGAAAAAAAAATTGGGGGTTTCCATTTAAAATTTTAAAACTACCCTTACGCTCACCCCCTTAGGAGGGGTGGGGGTGGTTTTTTACAACAGAATTCGGTAGATAATTGTGTCAAAAACAACGTTCCTTGGCAATCGTGTTAATCCAACCTTTCGTTTTCGAGATATTTGACCCAGTCCAAACTTTTCGGACACCCAGTATGTCAGTTAAACATAAAATAAATGACGGTGCTCTATTGATATTAAAGCATGCACTGAAAGTAAATTTATAACATTGTAAATATTTTGGAGTACCTATTTTAAATTACATTAGAATATTTTAAATGCATTAAAGTATTTTAAATACTCTGAAGTATTTTGAATAATTTGCAGTATTTTAAATACTTTTTTTGTATTTTAAGTACATTTATAAATATTTTATGCTCTAAATACACATATTAAATACTTATAAAAAGTACTTTAAATACTAGTATTTAAAATACTAACAGCCGGTTTCATAATATAAATTGTAATTAAAGTTGACTGTAAGCCAGCAAAAAAGCATCGTTTTTAAATTATTCCGACATAATTATTACATATCATATTGTTGTCAATAAAACGATGCTTCTTTATCAACTTTTCAAAATTCTAATAGTAATATTATTTGTTATTCTCAATATAACAATGCTTTTTGGTCAGCTTAAAGTCGACTTCAGTTAAAGTTTTCAGTATGAAACTGGCCGTAAAGTATTTTAAGTAATACTTTTGTAAATATTATCCAGCTTTGCTTGAAAAATTATGGAAAACGTTTTATGACATTGCACTTATCACTAACACTAGTTTGTAAAATAAAAAAGAAAGTCTGCTATACTTTTCCGATTTTGCTCAGGAGCGAAAAATTACTGACCATACTTTGTGTACATATACATCATGTGTAATAGAAAAATCGATTCCGCTCGGCCGGCAAATGTCTGTCGAAAAATAAAATTACTGCTACAACATCATGGCATTAATCAAACGGACTTTTGGACATAGTGAACTGATCACCTGTTTTGTCTTATATCGTAGCTCTTCGTTAGTCCATCTGGGACACATTATTTGTGAATTTTATGTTTTAGTTGTACGTTAAACCATCAATACTACTTTAATATACGATGTAAAATACGTAAAGTATAAAGTTTATGCTCAGAATATAATTTTTATATGATAAAAGATATAAAAGCTAAAAATTTAAATTGTATGTTTACGACTTATGAAGTTTATAAAAGTACAATTGAAAAAGGAAATTATGTTGTTTGTAATGCTGGTTGTAAGGTTTTCTAGGTGCTTTGAATATTTTTTGCTAGAAACGTAAATTTTTTCAGAGGAGCTTCCCGTTTGAGCATATACAATGCTGTTTCGGTGCTTAATTTGACTTATGGTAGTGAATGTTGGGTTTGGTTTCGTTAATGGAAAATGGCTGCTGTGGAACTGAGATTTTTACGTGGCGTATGCGGTGTAACTAAAAGGAATCGGGTACATGGCGTAATTGTGTACATATGTAGAAACAAATATATATTTACTGGTCGTCCCATATAGTAAGAGAAGTATTATAATTATATTAACTTCGACGTTTCGAGATTAAATTTGTAAAACGAAAGTAAAAAACTGGGTTTCAGGTGCGCAGTTCACAGATAACTCAGTTTTGCCCATACATTATACAGTTTTTAGTCAGTTGAGTGCAAAGTTGAATTGTAACAAGCATTTTAATGTAAGATATTTTTCAATAAAAGCTATAAAAACTCTCTAGTCTGTGACATATTCCACTACATAATTATATATTAGTATTGGGAATCGAATCCGGATAGCGTTTTGATTTGGCTTTGGTTTCCGACCAAGCAAACCAAGCTCTGAGCACGGTTCGTGACTTTGGTACCTTTTTGTCTTTTTCTGTTACAATTAAACATCAATATGTTTTCTTTCTAATGACAATTATTTGTTGATATAACATACTTTTCATGTGGTCTTGTGCTTGCGTCTATATTTAAGTTTTTGAATATTAATATTATATTTGTAAGTAAAATGTTTTATATATTAACTTCTTTTTATTTTATAAACTGATTTATAAATAGAAACATTGTTAATGCCTCATTTTTTTCTTTGAAGCGTCATAAGGATTCCTATTTAAACTAAATTTAAAAAAAAATTCTGATTAGTTTGGCTGTAAGTAAAATAATAATAATAATAACTTTCATTAATAATAAACTAACTATAACAGAAAATAACAATATCGCTAATTTTTGTTACTCAAAATCAAACTGCGCGCAAGTTTGTCAAACCAGTTAAACCAAACATAAAACCAAAGCACTTAGCTGAGAATAACCGCTGGGCTAACCAAAACCAAACCAGCCCTAATCCTTAATGCCTATGCATACTGCGCAGTTATGGTTATTTCATGGTGTACCAGAATTATACGTTATTACGGTAACATCTATAATACGATCATCCTATCTTACAAAAATCTCATATTTTTACATTTATCTCAATGATTTTTGGCGTCAAAGCCGTGTATACAATTTGGGTACCATTGTACAACTAAATCACAGCTACATCCCAGCGTCTAACCACACTAGAAACCATCAACCATTTACCAATCGCTAGGGGCCCACGAATGAAACGACGACATGCAGCTCAGGGATTCTATCGTCCTATTTGAGTTCCGAAACGCTTTTCACCGCCGCTCGACATAACATATAATAGGTATATGCATAAAAAGTCAGATTTTTCGTCGCGCAACGGAGATATACGGGATTTATTTATCCGCGAAAGGCAGAGCGTGAATACGAAGCAATATCCTTCCGTACAAGATGTGTCCCAAAAGTAATAAGTATGATTTTATAATACTATAGAATCGGTACAAAAGAAAAATTGCTTTGAGCCAAAAGTAGTGTTTCTGATGAAATAAAAATGAGACTCGTAAATAGTCTTATATCGTTTTAATAAATAATGAAATTATAGAGGATCAGATGTAAACAAAATACAAAGTGAAAACGAGATTGATACTTTAAAACTTTTAGATAGTCTTGATATAATTAATTTTTTTTTTAATTTAAACAATTATAAAATAGATATTTGTTAGCTATGAAATTCAATATTTTTGAAATTAACGTAAATTAACATTATATAATTATTATTATAAAACAGTTAAATGTTATTAAAAATTTAGTAATTCTTTATAAATAGCATACATACATACGCAATTACGCCATGTATACAAAAGGATGTGGTACAAACGCTTTCCACTATTCCGAAATCTGTTTCCATCAAACATCCTTATCCAGACAATCAACTTTAACTACGTCCGCATTCATAATACAGCTCATACATGCACTTCTGTTTCTACTACTTGGAAACTTTCGATCACGCAACACACCCTTAATCATGCTACTCTAACTACTCATCAAACGTCGTCCATGCAAAGGTATACCTTCAAAATTATTTATATAAATTCTTTTAACTAAACATTTATTAGATATTCGCGCAAGATGACCGAACCATCTTAATTGACTAACAACAATTTTTTTTTTTAATTTTACACTCATCTTACACTAATCATCATAAATAGCTATTACTGTTTTTATAGAAAGTTGTTATATTTTCATGAATTTATAATATTTAATACAAAATCTATTTCAGATGGAAAGAAAACATGTAAATGTAACATTAAATAGAAGTAATACATATTTAGCCAAACTTTAGTGATATATTTTGAGTTTAAGTGGTATATATTTGGGGTCCGCGACATTTTGCCGCCGGACATTTTGCCACGGGACATTTTGCCACGGACGTTTTGCCGCCGCGACATTTTGCCGCCGGGACATTTTGCCGCCGGGACATTTTGCCGCCGGGACATTTTGCCGCCAGGCAAGTATTAGGCGTAGAAGACAAATACCTACAAACAACCTATTAACCTAACCTACCCTAACCTAACCTAACCAATATTTTATCGAATTATCTCTTCTTTTGTTTTCTACCGAAAGCTACGCCTAATACTTGCCTGGCGGCAAAATGTCCCGGCGGCAAAATGTCCCGGCGGCAAAATGTCGCGGCGGCAAAACGTCCGTGGCAAAATGTCCGGCGGCAAAACGGCGGCGGCAAAACGTCCCGGTCCCATATATTTGAAGTATTTAGTTTATCAATGTATTTAAAAAAAAGTTTATCTAAGTCAAATAACTTTTTTTTAAATTTTAACAACTAAAGAGTAAGTTTACCTAAAATGTTTTTCATTATTGTTTAATATGACTTACACCGGAAATGATATCAGTACTTCTGGATAATGTAATTTTCTAGATAAACACCAAAAAGTCCAATAATAATAATTTACAAAAAACAAATAAAAAAATTTCTCGCATATACCGTCTTTTCGACAGACAATGTATATTAAATTAGATTATTGAGAATAAGTAGGCGCATGCTTATAATTTCGTCAAAATTTTACTGAGATTATAGGTATACAATATTTTATATTTTCCAAATGAGATAAAAACCAAATATCAAAAATATCATTTTGTTTTATTTATAAATTTTCTACTTTGTTAAAAGACATATTTTCATGGACAATTGTTTCAGCTGAATTTAATTGAATTAATTTTTTTACAATTTGTTAGATATTAAGTTTAATTGATTCAAAATTTAAAACATTTTTGTGAAAGTTTTCCTAGTACTAAGAAAAGTTACATAATTTTAATTTTGCCAAATTTTGGAAAAAACAAATTATTAAAGTTTTTAATTTTTTTTTAAAAATTACTTAAAATTACACAATATTTCTAACTTTTGGAAAAAATTATTAAAATAAAGTAGATTAACTCGAATGCTTTTGTTTTCATGTGAGTTAAAAGTAAACTAACTTTTCAGCGCAACCCGTGCATATCCAATCTCCTATAACTAGACGCTGGGCGTGCGGGTGTCAGTCAAAGTTCTGTTCGTGATTCACCATCAAATTCAACGTTGTATTTTAAACATATGTCACGATTTATCTGTCAGGAGAATAAGATTGCTGACAAGGCGCGAGCTTAGCACTTACATACCAAACTGCTCCAGCAACATTGTCGCTCATATTACTTTTCATCTTACGATCACTTTACAAAATCGTAAAATATTTTACATGAGACACTGTAATTCTGGTTCTTGGTGTTGTTAAACATATTATACGTCTTATTAATTATCTGTCTAATGTATTAATATGTGTTGCAATAGGGACTTTTATATACATTACATACATACACTATCACGCCATGTATCCGAAAGGGTGTGGCACAAACTCATTCCACTATCCCGAAATTAATTTTCTTTTCCAAACATTCACTGTAAAAAATATATGTAATTTTACTTACAAACCATGATGTCCAGTATTTCGAGGTATAATTACTCAACTACTGCAATTTTGTTTAAAACAATATAATATCAGAGCTATTACAAACATTATGTAATATGATATTATTATTATTACCTATAGTTTTTCAGTAAAATATTTTTTAGTAAATTTACAGAACTTCAGTAAATTTACTGTCAGCAATTTTTCATAAATAGGTAAAATTTGTTTAGTTCTGTAATATTATTGTTGGTATAATTACGTACATTTCTAAATTTAAGTAAAGGATGTATTTTGAAATGAATATATTACACTTAAAATATTTTATTAGTATTATAACACAAAATTCGTACAAAGTCTCATTATTTTGATGAATTATTACATATGTTGATATGCAAGCTGTAATTTTACATAATCTAAGAAGTTATACCAACAATATGTAATTCTACATTAAGTATGTGATGCAATTTTCAGAAAGTAAGCAATTTTATGTAATTATTAGGTTATTTTTACTTACTTTATATGATTAATATAAATTATGTAAAAATTACAAAATTTCGAGACAGAAATACAGAATATTTATGGTAAAATAAAATTACAGATTTTTACAGTAAAATTTTGCTATTATTTTTCTGTCATTTCGCAATTTTTTTAAATTGTTTCTATCCAGACAAGCAACTTTAGCTTCATCCACATTTATAATATCTGTCATACATGCTCTTCTATTCCTATTACTACAAACGTACTCTACTTTGTCATTTTAAATGGTTGAAGTTTACGTTTTGAGAGTTTGCAGTGAATTAAATTTATTTAGTTCTTATGTTATAATGCTACTGTTACTGTCACATGTACAGTTATTTCTGTGAGAAGACTGTTATTTGTTTCTGCATGTAGTCTTACTTGTTTTGGTAGGCTTCATTGTAATAAGCTTCTAAACAAGTTTTGCTATATATTTGTTACATAATTTTAATATGATTTCAGTTAAATAATTTAGAAAAATAATATAATAAAGAACACTGAACTAAAGAAAAAAAAAATTAATAGTAGTATTTCTTTGCGTTTAAAATGACTGTAATATTTCAAGTCTATTTTTATTTTAAGTGAAATAATTTTCTTAATTTATTATTGTTAGAGAAATTAGGAAACATGCGAAACAATAATTAAACTAAATTGCTGCTTATTATATAAATGATAAAATATAAAAGTTTTCTGTTTTTTTAATTTAAACAAAATTTATATGATACACAAGATAATTAAATTTCAAAAGAAACTTTTGCATCAAACATTTTTTATATTCTCTCTTTGCATTTAAAATACAAGAAACATGTAATGTAACAACATAAAAACTTTTTTCAAATATTGTTTTTGAAACTTTTAAATTTGAAAATTTATTTTTAGAACGAGAGAGAAGGAATGGCATTCAAAAATTATTATTAAATAAAAAATAATTTGTTATATAGTTATAATTTTTTGATTTACTTATAACTAGATAAGATTTTATTTTTGTAGATTGAAATGAATAATTTATTTTAATCTATCTATCGAGTATTTATTAAAATAGTGCTTGGTACTCACTGCATCAAAATTAGCGTTTTAAATTCCATCGAATATATTTTTGTCGCCAATGCAAACTCATAAAAATATTCCTCAAATATTTGCTCGTGCACCGAAAATATGGTGGTGACTCCTAAATAACTAGTAATCCTTTGCATATAGATTGTATATAAGAAGAAGAGGCGAGCTCGTACCGAGATTATGTTTATACATGCAAACCGTATTCATAAAATTGCCGAAACGGTCGTCTCGTGCTCTTTTAACCGGTTAACGGTCTCGCTTATAAAACCCGTTAACTTCTTGAAAATTTGCTATAACTACTGCATGACATCAGTGGCGTAATTATTATTTTTTCTATGACTATACTGAAATTTGTCATTGGTTAGTATATGAGTACATTATGCAATAATACACTCTAACAAAATTATGTAATTTTACCTACAAATCATGAAACACTATGATGCCCAGTATTTATAGGTCTAATTACGCAACCACTGTAATTTTACATAATTATTTAAAAATGCATAATATCAGAACACGTAGTTTGTGATGAGTCAAGCGCTGTTGCTCAGATATCGTGCAATTTTTGTACATACATTCGTATAGAATCACATCATCCATAAGGATGTGGCACAAACTCTTTCCATTTAAAGCAGACATTGGTTTTTACCAAACATTCCTATTCGATAAGCAACTATAACTTCATCCACATTTATAATATCTATTATACATGATTTTTTTATTCTGACCAGTTGTAAATATTTATTCACGCAAAACCTCTTAATCATAGATGATTATCTACTCATCGGACGTCCACGCAGATGTATATTTTCAATATTACAATTATTATTATTACAATTATTTAGAAATTATAATCAAATTAAAAAATACAATTTTTAATTTTATAGTTGTAGAAAAAGTATAATGTAATTCAAACATTTTCAATTTTTTTCTCATGTAAATTGTAAACTGCTTTGTTTAAAGAAAGGGATTTATTTGAAAGTAAAATTTTATGATATTTTCGCTAAAGTCAAAAATTTTAAGGTACGCCACTGTGTGAACGTTATCCTTATTATAATAAACGGCTGCTAAGCGATAATCTTTGGAATATTGTTATAGAAAATTTTCTTTTTTCGTAGCAAACCTTTTAAAATTTATCGGGGTCCTTTACGTTGGTTCAAGTACGAGGAGGCAAAAATTAAATATTGATTTTTTCGGTGTCTATAAACAAAGTTAGAAAAACCGAAATTTGTTTTTCAGAGGCGATGCCGACAACGTGATGTTTAAGAGGTTTAAATTTGTTCGCCTAAAATTCTTTAAAATTTGAGACGCACATTTTTCTATTCAATTATTTGTTTATTATCTAGATTTAGCGTTAAGTATCACTTATGAAGTTTTTTTAATGAAATGCGTAATAAAAGGTAAAAATTTGTTTATAATTTTATGTTTAAAGCAGAGATGAAATAACGTTTCAAATAGTTACGTTATTGTATAACGTTATTTATTACTCCTATTTGTTTTTGTTATATAATGTTATAAATAACATTTAAAAAATTAATTATTGTTAACGTTAAAGAAAAATTTTCATGTTGGAAATACAAACAAAATATTTTTTTCTCAAAAGAAATTTCTTCATTCAATTAGAAACAATGATGTCAAAAAGCCGGAACAGTCCGGAAAGTCGTTCCGGTACTTGTTTTTAGGAACGGAACGCATTCCTTGATTATTTTTTATTTTCTGTATTAACTGTATTAATTGTTATAATTATCTATTATGTAGATCAGCGTTTCCTAACCTTTTTGACTTGCGGAGCCCTTTTTAGAATCAATTTCTGTGGCGGAGCTCTTTATACCTTATAGTCTTATAAGTAAATTTTTTCTAGTTACTGGAATGGGGGGTAAAATGACATAACAAAACATAAAATAATCAAGCGTTTAATGAGACTTCTGTGGTTCTACTTTTTTACACAGTTTACTTATATCAGGTTTAATCGATGATAATTGCAGGCGAATACCTGGTTCTGCATTTAAACGGTTTCTGTATGCGGAGCCCCTGAAAAGTGCACGCGGAGCCCAAAGGGCTCCGCGGAGCACTGGTTGGGAAACGCTGTCTGTTTGTTTGTTTATCTCTTTGTCGATTTTAAGCTAACTTCCCGATGAGCTAAAGGCTCGAAACTTTAAACGTAGCTTAGAACTGGATGAAATGTAATATTAACTAATTAATTATTTAACTACTTAATTAATAATATTAGAAATATTAATTTTTATTTTGTGCTATATTCACGAATCCGTACATTCGTGTACAGGAAACAAATACAAGAAATACAGATCACACACATAAGCAAAAAATAATTATTTAAATAAAAAAGCAAATTAATATACCTACTACGTTTTTAAAACGGACTAAAAAGTATAAAATAATTTCAATTATCCACATACAGATTTATAACCACCTAAGATTCCTGATCCCATACAGATTGTCCAGAAAATTTGTGATTGTGTATTTTTAATAGCTATATGATAGCTTTTATAGATTTGAAACGAAAATCGTGGGTACAACGACAACTACTCCCTACACTCCATGCTATTATCTATTGCATGCGCTCCACGTATAATAAAATTACAGATTTTTTATAGTAAATTTTATTACTATTTTTGAGTAATTTTGCTTTTTTTTACAGTGTTAACGTTATCGGTTATTGAAAGAAATTTGGATATTGAATTAAAGCATTATAATTTTATAGAATATGCATAACATTTAAATTGAATATTTTCACAAAAGAATATGTTTTATTATACAATAAGAAAGTAGAAAAGTATTACTATGTTTGCATTTGCAACGTTTAAAATAAATTATCTCTAATAATTGCCGTGTACCGTGAAAATACAGATAACATTGTTTGCCGGGTAATAAAATAAAACGAAATAGTTTGGAATATTCCGGAGAAAAATCTGGAAAATTGCGTTCAGTTTATGAATGTCAGAATGGAAGTAATAAAAACGGTCAAAAGCGGTTAACATTGTATTATACAAAAATGTGCATAATACGAGTAAGAAATATACAGAGAAACACAGACGGAAAAAGTATTTGAAAAGTTGCAAAAGTAAAGTATGTTATATTAAAGAAAAAGTTTCGCCCCGCTGAAAAATGACAAAACTTGTGTTACACAATGTGCAACTCCGGGACTTTGGGGAGTCAGTTTGGCAAATATATTTTATTTTTATTACGTAGAAAATAAAAAAGTATATGAGTTTAATGTTATTGAACAGATTTATGTATTCGGAAATTTTGATTAATGCATTTCGAACATGTTTTTACAATTTCATGTACCTATTTTTAGTTTGTTATACACTTAAGATTAAACAAAAAAAGTTTTTTGTGCAAATTGAATTATTTCATCAGTTAATAGATATCAATTTATGTTAGATCCAGCTTTTCCAAATGTTGAAATAAATTAATCCTTGGAATAATTTTAAAATTATTCAATGAAATATTGTCATTTATTCTGAAGATCAGTGTTGTGACTTGTGTCTGATCATTGTAAAAAAGATCTAGATTAAGACCAAAATCTTCACAGTTCGAACATTTTGAGCGAATGTCTAATGAACGTTTGGTTAAAAAGATTTATATGAATGATTTTGAAGGTATACGTTTGCGTGTATGTCTGATGAGTAGTTGGAGTGGTATAATTGAGAGTGTTTTGTCTGAGCGGAAGTTTATAAATAGTAGGAATACAAGAAAATGTATGAGAGAAATTATGAATGTGGATGAAGCAAAAGTTGCTTGTTTGAATAGAAATGTTTGGAGGAGACTGATTTTGGGATTATGAAAAGAGTTTGTGCCACACCTTTTTGGGTACATGGCGTAATTATGTATGTCTCTTTACATTTAATATGTTATAGATCAGATTATAGATCAATTTTTACAATCGGATCTTTCTTTTATAGGTCAAATCAGGTATTTGTGATAGTTTTTTAGATCATAAAAAATATTTTTTTTTAATATTTTCTAATTACAATAAAAAAAAAGGTAACATGATTCCGAAATATAATTAATAAAAAAAAATTTAAATACTATTTAATTTTTATTTTACAAACTAAACAATGCAAAACAAATTATTTATTTACATAAATAGTGTCTTGTTAATATTTAGTATAGGGTCAAATATTAGTTCCCTATGGATTGAATTTGCTTTCATGATTTCTTTTAGAACTAATAATGATTCAAATTTATTATCTTTCAAATTACAACGTCTAGAGACTAATATTTGACTCTTCTCTACTAAATAGTCGTTCTACTGGAGCAAATGAGAGTAACAAGGTGTAATAACTTACAATGCATGTGAATGTATAATCTTCTTCAAAATTATTGATCATTTATGAATGATATTAACAATATATTGATAAGAGAAACAATAAAAATTTACAAAAAAAAAGACAACATCAATTATTTGTGAAGGCACACTGATTTAAATAGAACTTAGCTTCCATTAATTAATAAATTATAAAATTTTGAAATCTAGTTACTTGTATTTTGTTTTAATGATTTGTATGTTTATTATTTATGTCATTTGTATATATTTTCGTGATGATGATATACGTGGAATATATCGAAACATCAAATTTTAATTAAAATTTTATTTTAATAATCGTGTATTTTAAAGCAAAATAAAATTGAAAAATTTTATGCACACAATACAATGCAGAAGCTGTTAAATTGAATCGATAAATATTCTTCGCTACGCAAAATATCAACAAAATAAAACCAACACCACAACTACATTTAAAATCGCAAGCAATAAGTATTTAGTACATTTTAAAATTCGTGCTGTGCTGTTTATGATTGGTATAACCAACCATTTACTCTCTCTGTTTCTCTGTCTGTCGTATTGTATACGCGTGAACAAATTTATTCGGTTGAATATTTGTAAATAAAAGCAACAATAAGACCGTCATTTTGATTTAATATTACGTCTGTTCTTCAGCACCGGAAATCATCTCTTGCTTCCGTCAACGTCGCCCCCTTCCTTTTACCACCTACCAACTCTGCACCTAACGTTCTTCACCCGAAACCACTCAACAATAAATCAAAACAACTTGCATTTCGTCGACTATTTCCATTTTACGACAAACCAACAAAAATCAAAACCTTCCGGCACCAGAACGAAGGTTCCAAAAACACAATAAATAGAAAAAGACGCACGGGCTTCTTTTATACACAATAGGGTTGTCACTACAGTGTATTCAGGAAGAAGTATGACATTTAACTGATGTGGCTAGCATATAATATAATATATATATATATATATATATATATATATATATAGTGTTGTATGAAGCTAAAGTTACTTATCTAATCTCGGAATCTATCTATCTATCTATCAAGCATAAAGTTGGTATCATTAAGTCCCAGAGCACTGCGGCCTAGTGGCCTATTGTACTGTCCCTTTGATCTATCTCATAAAAGAAGTCCTGTCTCTCTTATGAAATCCAGTAACTTGGTCCACGGCAATTTATGCACTGAGCCTCTCTCTGTCTCGTCTAGTCCAAACTTGTTGTATCTTTTTTGAGCTAGAGAGTCACAGTCGCAAATCAGGTGTAGAGGTGTTTCAAATGCTTCTCCACATTTTCTGCATATTAAGCTATCCTTTAAGCCCAGTATATGTTGGTGTTTATCCAGATGGCAGTGTCTTCTCAAGATAGCCATCATATCTCGGATTCTCTTCCTACTAAGATTAATAACATCTGTAGCGTCTAGATTAATTCTATCTGGGAGGAATGTTTTGGTGTGCCTTTGTTCGGCAGTTTCTATCCATTCTCCTGTATGTTTTTTATGCAGCCAGTCCGTGACTGATTTCTTTGCGGTTTTATTAATCTCGGGATAGTGAAAAGAGTTCGTGCCGCACTCTTTTGTATATATGTCGTAATTGTGCATGTATATTAACAACATTATTGTGACAGATTATTTTAAAAAGTATCTAGATCAAGATTAAGATCCTCATCGTTAATATTTTCTAGATTAGAGGCCAGATTATAGCTTCTTCAAAATCATGTTTATTCAAAAATGACGTCATTTATGCCATTTTTAAATAAACGTCATTTTGAAGATGCTATGGAATCCAGTCACTGATCATAGACCAATTTCTATAACCGGATCTGTTTTTTTTTTATATCAGATTAGTAATTTGTGATCGTTTTATTTTATTTTAGATTATTTTTTATATTTTTATATTATATCTTATATTTTTATATCATTTCTTATATTTACAAAATATATTAAGTATAGATACATATGTGTCTATTAGGTGGTCATCAACATAATGACGATAATTGGACTATCAGGTGTATTCTGTATCATTTCCGTTAAGAAATAACGATCCGTCTAAATGAAGAGGAAATTTAGTTGCTATATAGCAAGATTTCTTACGGAATCTCAGCATTTGCATTTCAACACACCGTTATTTTTAACGGAAATAATACAGAATACATCAACATAATTAATAAACGAAAAATTTGTAAAATAAAATTTTTTAGATTTCGTAAAAAATCTAATTGCTAGGTATATAGCAAGATTTCTTACAGAATCTCAACATTTTGATTTTAACAAACCGTTATTTTTAACAAAAATGATACAGAATACATCCATATAACTAATAAACGAAAAATTATTATCAAGTAAAGAGTTTGTAAATTTTTATTTTTCATATAAAAACATTTTTTTTTTGTGCATGAATATACTAATATAATATTAAATTTATATTAAATCTATACGTATTTTAAAAATTAAATAGAAAATAAAACCTAGTTTATTTTATGTCGTTTTCAGAGTGAATATACTATAAGTATATTGTGTCGCTATTTATTCTTATCTTCTTCACGGCTGACAGTACACAGCGAAATAACATATTGTATGAAACTAACTAGAGCGTATAGGATGGGGGTTCGCAGCACAGCGGCCACAGACGTAAGATGGCAACACACACACTCTCTCGCCACGTCACGACGATGCTCAAATGCGCGTGATAATGTGCGGACGTGCGTGACGCATTAATCACGCGGACGAGTTTTAAGATTAACGTTTGCGCGTGAATTTGTACAACTACGCAAGTCGAATGGGGAATGTGCTCGAAATGAAATTTACAGAAAATAAGTTTCTGCTTTTCCAGCACTTTACGGTTTTGTGAATGCTTACACGGTTTGTTTTCGAATGCTAGATATTTGCGCGCGGATGTATTTTGGTTAAGTTAATAATAAAATTTTAACGTACGTTTATTCTACATTAGACGGATTATATTGTCACATTTTCGGCTGTAATTCTATAATTTATGTGTCGTTTTATAACATTGTTTTACGGCAGTTTTAAACTAAATTAATTAAAAGTTACTTGAACATTTTTTTTTTGTATTTATCATTTGCATACGTGGATTAAATATTCTAATAAATTTTACAAAACTTTTTTTGTTTTATTAATAAAATATTTACAGACATCAGTCAAGTAACAATTTATGTTTAAATTTAAAATAACAATTTTTTTTTAATAAGTTAATTCTTTAGTTAATATTTTATTTGAAAGAAAAAGTTACACTTAGATCTTGGTTATTGAATGATTTAGATAACAAACTAAATTTTTTTTACGACTGTTAAAAAAATTGTACTTTGACTATTTGACTATTCAAAGTGACAACGTAAACCAAAAGGTTGTAGCATGTACCAAATTAGTCGCGCGACTAAAAGATGATTTACTAAAGACGACTAACCACTTCACAGTCGCGCGACTAACTTGGTGTATGCTATGAACATTATTTCCAAATATATTAAAAACGTTTAATAAACTTTTGCGTTTATTACAAAGTGTTGGTTGTACAAACCAGAAGTTTATTGTTTTGTTTTAGTTTGCGGAAAATAATTAATTAAATAAAAATTGATAATATACATATAAGCAGTTTTAAAATAAAAGATACTATAAAATATTTTTAATTAGCAATTTATTAAAATGTGCAATGATTAATATTTAAAAATATATAGTAGACAAAAGATTATTAAACTAAATTTCATTCATTATAATTTTAATATTAATTATTAAAATATTTTATTTGTCATTATTTATGAACAATTTACTGAAGTAATTATAATAATGAAGTAGTTTTCTTGTATAATTAATATAACAAAATATATTAATACACCGTATATGAGAATAGAGTATATTTGGAGCTGATAATTAATATTGGAAATAAAATTACTATCCTATGATAGTATATTTAACAATAGCGTTTAAAATGATGATTAAAATTAAATGAATTTTGATATAATAGATGAATACGAACTGTATTAAATTGCCAAGAGAATATTGATTATTTTCATATTTGAATATATAATATATTTTAATTAAATATTTAACTCAATTTGTTTTAAAATTATAGAAACAGTTTTGATTGTTTGTGCACATTTTTTATTTAAAAAAAATATAACAAAAATTAATAAACAACGATTATCGTCAAAATAAGCAATAGTAATTTATGAATCGTTCAATTTTTTAAAAATTTTCTTATTATTCATTTCGAAAAAAAAAATATCTATTTGAATTGAAAATTTTAAATATTTTTTTTTCTAGGAAAACACTCTATTTTCAAATCAAATAGTAAATAATTTTTTTTAAACTTTTAAAATAGTTATACTATAACGAACTATTATTTATTTTTATTAATATATTTATTTCTATTATAAAAACACAATTTTACAGATCAACAGTATGTTTATTTTTGTATCAATAATAAAAACGTTGGTCCGTATTCCCACCTCTTTTGTTTATGAAATAGTGCTTTTGTTTTTTACTTTAAAATAAATTTTCAGTTCTACCCAGTGGTTCTACCTCTTATCAAATATAAATAGCATTTTTATTTTTGATATTTTTTTTTATATCTAATATTATAAAAGTCAAATAAATGAATTAAAATTGCTTAATAACTAATTTTAAGTAAACGTCAAAAGTAATTTTAATAAAAATTACTTTTAAAAGTGAGGTGATTTTTTAAAGCAATTATTTTTTCTGTGTAGATAAATTCCAATACTGCTTTTATCACAGTTTCAATATAATTAATTAAAGAAACACTCCATCAGCTTTAAAATTAACTATTCATCTCTCTCTCTCTCTCTCTCTCCATATATATATATATATATATATATATATATATATATATATATATATATATATATATATCACTAATTATAAACATTACTACCTATTACCTGCATCAGGCGAAATCTAACACTAATATCGAAATTTATTACTAACAATTACATTTGAAAAGCAATTATAATGCACTAGTAAATTATCACCAATAATCACATGTATCCAAATTTAAACCGCAATCCACCCGCTATCTCTGACCCGGAACCCCTATTATACTTACTCAATGTGACGTCACGCGTAGCTTTCATCACATACACACACACACACGCAGACAAACCAATAACACAGATACGGTTAACTCCCGCGTTTCTATATCAGATCATCGAAGTGAACGATTTGATTAGCGCATGGTGTTTTGATCAAACCAGTGCGCTCGTGTTATAAGCGATCTACTATAGCGTGTAAAGAGTGTAGGGGAGGGTTATAACCAAACCTGACCCGGTAAATGAACTAGAAGATGTTTGGAAAGGTGGTGAAAGAGCAGCGCGGGAGGGAGGGGTAAAGGGAGAGGGGTAAATGAGGGTATAGCAAGGCAAATGTAATGATAACATGGACAAGATTGCAAAAGGTGATGTGTGTGTGAGTAGAAAGTTTTACCTGACGCGATAATTATATTGCTCCCAGTAATGTAATGTTATTTGCGGATAAGTTACATTAGGATGTCTGTTGCTAAACTAAGATGTGTTTGATTAAGTTTCGATTAACACTTTTGAGTTAGATTCTTAGTTGCTGGTAAAGTTAGTAAAAATGTTGTGATAAGTAAACTGATATGTTTTTTGTGTGCGTGGAAAAAAATTATTTATCATAACTGTAGAACTTTCAGAACTCATTATCTTAAAATAAAACGGCTTTAGGTTGAAGTTTGTATTATTATTTATTAATAATCGACGTTTCGACAAACTCAACGTAGGTATTTATCAGGGGGAAAAAATACAAGTGACATTTGCAGAAATAATTTACAATTTTTATTTTATTTATTAACAATATTAAATGTAAAATTATTACAATTATTAAATATTATTTTTTCTATAATGTACATAATTCATTAGCATCGGATAAAATAAAATATTTTAATAATTTTTGTGTATCAAGCAAAAGTCGATTTTATGTTGACTAGTTTTATTTAGCAGTTTCATTATATTGTTAGTAATTAGTGACAGTAAGCCTTCCTACTGGCAAAACTGCATACTATACGTTGTTATAGCAACTTTTTACGTCTATTAACAAAACTACAATAAAAAAAATTTGTATTATAATATGTATATTGTGGTTTAAATTTTTGGTTAGTGTTGCATAATGTACCACATATACTAACCAAAAACAGATTTTACAAAATGCATACAAAGGTTGTAATTATGTTAAGATTTTTTAATAAAAAAACAAAATAATCTACTGTTACCAAAAATAATTTAAAATATTTATCTATAACAAAAATCAGAATTTGTCAACTAAAAATGATTCAATAATTAGAGGGTGACATAATTGAAAAAAAAATTAAGTATGAAAAATAGAACAGCAGGTTTGCTTTTCAAAATGGACATATTTATCGTCTTAATAACATAAAGTGAACTTTTCAGTATACCATATTAAAAACTTTTTTTTCCGTTATTTTATTTTATATTTAACTATTTATATTTATATTCTTTTGATAATTTATTTCGGCAAATATTTATTACAAGTCCGTTAGCATTTACATTTAAAAACAACATTTCTATGAAAATATTTTTAAATATAACATTTATTTTAGTTGAGTGAAATTTCTGTCCCTCGCCGGTTAAAATCAGCATTACGTTCTTGTGATCAATAAAATGAGAATCTCGCTTTGGTTTTTAGTTCATTTGCGATCTAACCAGATTTTCTTTTAAAATCATATTCGGGTGTAGCTAATCTGTGTATTCATCGTATCGAGGGCTTCAGCGTCACACACACATACACACACACAGATAAAAGCTCTGCCTTAACGTGTTCGCTCTCCTGTCCCACGATGCCGGAGTGTATCAGTCCAAATATAACTTTTCTCAATAATCTATCATTCAATGTAGACTTCTTCTTTGTACTTTTCGCATTGGCTTGACTGCGTGCATCTCATATCACATCTATATAACACAACATAACCTAAATGCTTAATAAATTATTTAAAAGGTTATTTGACACATTTGATATGCTTTTATTGATCAGAAAATATTTTTTTATTATAAAGATGAATCAGTTACGAGCTTCTTATTTTATTTTTAAAGGGCTTGGAAGAGAACTGTTAGAAATGACATAATATAATCGAATAACGCGTCAATATATGTTTTTAATGTAGAAATTGTTGTTGTAAGTCAGATGTTTGCAATCTGAAATTCGCTTCGAATATGTATATGAATATACATTCAAATTTATCCAAGTAATCATAAGTTATATTAATTCTCAAGTTTGTTTATTATACGCAATAAGTTTAAATAAAGTGCTTAAGATAAATATAGATTTAAATATACTTTCATACAGTTTATTATTGAACAATTAAAACTTCTGCTAAAACCTGTCAAGAACTAAGCCAAGTGATAAATTTGGATATTTTAAATTGAGGCCATTTTTTGAAACTAGAAGTTAAATTTTGTTAGAAAAAAAATTAGCTAAGTTATCGCTTTAGTAGTTCAAACGAGAAACTAAAATTTTATATTCAGTTTTCAAATTAAAAAAAAGCTTTAGGATTTTGTTCTGTGTAATTTTTAATAAAATTTTCACTAGGAAGTACTTAATAGAGGATTCTGTGGAGAATGGGTTTGATTTTTGTTTTAGTAATGGAATGAAAGATAAAAGGTTAATTTCTAATCCTATTCATGTTCCTAGTCATGTATATGAAGAAATTGAGATTATTGTTCCTATAAATAATATTAAAATAAAGATTAATTTATAAAAATATATTAAAAAGAAAAGAATTATAGTCTTTATATTTAGGGTATGAACCTAATAGCTTAATTAGCTTATCTTTTTAAATTACATTTTATTATATGATGTATAAAAGTTTTTGATACTTTAGGAAATAGTTTAATTCTATTAAATGTAATGAAAGTAAAATTTTACATGATTTATTCTATCAAAATAACCCTTTTCTCAGGCACTCCATTTTATTCTTTATATCATGAACAGAAAAAATATCTGGTGTGGAAATTAGATTTTTACGTGGCGTGTGTGATGTAACTAGAAAGATTCGGGTACGAAATATATTAGTGATGAGTGTGAAATTGAAAAAAAAATGTTATTGCAAAGGTTTGTGTTAGTCAGTTAAGATAGTTCAGTCATCTTGAGCAATGTCTAATAAACGTTTGTTTAAAAAAAATGTATATGAAAAATTTTGAAGGTATATGTTTGCGTGAACGTTCAATGAGTAGAAGAATTGGTATGATTGAGAATGTTTTGCGTGGAGAATGTTTTGCGTGAGCGAAAGTTTTCAAGAACTAGGAATAGAAGAGCATGTATGAGGGGGTATCATGAACACGGATAAAGCTGAAGTTGCTTGTCTGGATAGGGATGTTTGGGAAAAACTAATTTCGGGATAGTGAAAAGAGTGTGTGCCACATTCGTTTGGGTATAATGCGTAATTGTATATGTATATAACTGTAATATTTATGAAATTTAACATATTTTATTTGCATATTATATTTCAATCTACACTTTGTAGAGATATAATGTAATAAACATATAAAATTTAATGAAATTAATTCTGTTTAGTAGTTTAGTTACGTGTGACTTAATTGAACAAATTAATACGACTATTAGATACCAAAAAGTTCAATTTCCATCAAGGGATAAAATTATTTTATATAATTTTTCTGAATAATTTAAATTAAGTATTACACAACTAGAGTCTATCTCACTCGATAAATAATTTTCAAAATAATGTTCTATTATTCGATATTAATTTTGTTTTAATGAATGCATTTTTTTACACTATTGAAATTGTTCAAATTTGTGAGCATAGGTTTGTATATTTGAAATCAACGTAATACATCAGTTTTTACATATTAGTAAAAAATTACTCGATAGTTGTTCAAATATTGTGCAACGCAAAATTGTTAAAATTGCGTTCTATTTATGGTCAGTACATCTAAATTGAAAGAAGGGTGGCAAAAGCAAAAATGATTTTAATACCAATATCATGTCCACGATTTGTATGTATATAAGCACATACATGTTCTGTAAACTCAGCTAAAAATACTCGAAATAAATTTACTCATGAGAAACGTACCACCTGTAACGACCTATTACCCATTTACAATGAAAAACAGAATTTTTTTAATCAATGTTGAATTGATATTATTGTTCATTTTTTGATAGTACTTGTTCTGTTTTTTCGTGTTTAGTTTATAATGAATGCATTTTTAATGAACATTTTTTTTTGAGAAGAGAAAAATATTGCATTACTTTTAAATTTTGTTTTTTTTTGAAATAAACTTGCTTTTACCTTGTTTCGATAATACATTCATACATACACAATCACGCCAAGTACCCAAAAGGTTGTGACAGTTTCCTCCAAATATCCCTATCCTAACAGCTTTAGCTTCATCTACATTCATAATTTCTCTTATACATGATCTTCTATTCCTACCGCTTGGAAACTTTTGCTGACGCAAAACACTTTCAATCATACCACTCCAAATACTCATCAAACGTCTACGCAAACGTATATCCAAAATCATTCATACAAATTCTTTTAACCAAATGTTTATTAGAAATTCGCTCAAGATGTCATCTTAACTGACTAACATTTCTATAATAAAATATTTTATTTATTAATTATAACTTAATATAAGTAAAATAAAATGTTTTCAGTTGAAATTCAATTTATATCATATTAAAATTCGACGTATTTATAATCAAGAAAAAATATGTGCAAATGACGTAAATAATAAACATACAAAACATAGAAACAAGTTATTAGATAACCGCATATGAAAATAGTTGTTGCGCACCATATTTAATAAAAAACAAAAAAACAAAATAAAGTAACTAGATTATAAAATTTATAATTTATTAATTAAAGAAAGCCAGATTTTAATACCTAAAAGATTATTACTATTTTAATATAATCAATTATATATAAGGATCTAAAAAAAATATAACCTTTAATTCATGTTTTATTCTGGGTTTATACGATACATTTCTCTACACAAAATTTTGTACAATAATATATAGAAAATATACAAAATTAACATGTTTTACACGATATAGAATATAAATTTTGACAATTTATTTATATCTAATCTGAAAATTGCATACTCTTCAATAATAATATTTTCTTCTTTAACTAAATAAGAAATAAAAGAACTGTACAAATAAATATGAATTGATAATAATACATAACCTAAATGAGAATTTGCGCATTCAGTTTCGAGTCGAAAATGCATAAAAAATAAAAAATGTTTTAATTTATTTATTTTTCAATGATAGATTCTCACAGACAAACTGAGCATACGAGTGTATAAAATATTCTGTATAGATTTCTATATAGAATCGAATGTTGTATCGTGTAATTCAGAAAGTTTTGTTTGTACAGAAAACTATAAATTGTATCGTGTAAAGCCAGCACAAAAGATTCTTTATTTGAAATTAATAAGTTTTTATTTATAACATCAAGTGTTAGTCTAATTGCCAGACAATTAATTAAGATATGTAACATATAATCCTTAAGTTGAGATTATCTACAAACAATAATCAGAAAAAACTTAATAAGCAGTTACAAATGAGCGTGCGCGTGTATAAAATATTCTCTACAGATTTCTATATAGAATCATTGAATATAGTTAGTTATTCAATGATAGAATCGAATATTGGATCGTGTAATACAGTAAATTTTGTTTGTACAGACAATTACATACTTTTTTTTTGTATAGAAAAATGCATTGTGTAATGTTATCATTACAAAAGTTTTATATTTAGAGATTTTAAATCTTTATGTATAGCTGCTTAAATATTAATTTATCTTACAAAATATGAATTTGGTTATATTTCAAAATTTTCATAAATGATAAAATATATAAATGTTTTTCAACATTTGTTTGTTTCAACGTAAATAAACCATATTAAAGCGATTATATATTGAAACAATAAAACATGTCAATTATTAACAAAAATATTTAATTTTAAATAATTATAAACAAATAATAACATTTAAACTTTATTAACGTATCAATACATTTAAAAATTCAATTGTTTTAAAACATAAATCACATTAATTATTGTTTGACAGATAATATTTATATGTTTGACGTTTTTGTATTTAGTATTAAATTTTATATTTCTAAATATAATTATTTTCAATCTAGTAAAATATAGAAGAAAAAAAATGTTTAAAATAAAAACAATTTTTTATTTTTAACTTCAGTTTTATCGCTGCATGCATATGTCCTAGTTATAGACGAAAGGTGTTATGCTTATGATGAAATTATTTTTAACAATTTTTAATATTACATTGTCTGTATAGTATAATATACTTACTAATAAAATATTTAGATATGTTAATTAGTATTAAAGATACAAATGATTGAAGTAAAAAAAAAATTATAAATATAGAATGAGGTTTTTACTTTTAACTTTTTACTGTTTTTTTTTTTAGTGTTAACTATTATATTTTTTTTAATTAAATTTTTTGTTTCTATTAGTAAATCATAAATTTACAGTTCAAAAACATTTACTTTTGAGTTAAACGTAAAAACATTGGACCTAAAGCAAAAAATTTCTCAGTGTAAATATTTGAAAAATAAGTTACATCGTAGTAGTTATACATTTTGGCTCTTATGTTAGGTAATTCAATATTTATAAGTATCAAATAACAAATATACAGTCTTCAATATCTGATAATTAAACCGAAATCAAACCGAATCGAAATGAAACTAAACAAGTAGAAGAAACAGAAGTAGCTCAATTAAATTACTTCGTCGTCATTTAAACTTTGTAATACTTCGTCAGCTATAGCTATAGTTAACTAACACGGGCAGAGCAAGGTGTAAGCCATCAGAAGGAGAGAGAGAGAGAGAGAAGATATACGTTCTATAAATTATACTAGAATCCACTAACTCATTCCTGCTCACTTACTTATCTACTGATGCACGTTTTGTGCTTATTGTTAAGACTAGTTCCACCACCCCTTAAAAGCACTATGGAGCTGGTAGTGTCTGTATGTGTGGGTGTATGTACATAGTGCATTTAGTAAAACACAATCTTCTACAAAGAGCAGTACGAATTGTTTTTCGAGGTGATACAGTGTGATTCATATAATATAGAGCATTTTTAATAAATGTCAAGTATTATCAAAACTAATCTAAAGTACAACTACTTGGGGCTTCCGTCAATATTAATATTTTAATATAGTAAAAAAATCTTTCAGAACTCATTATATTAAAATGAAAAAGGTGTATGATTAAGTTCTGTATATATTTTAATTAAAAAGTCGGCGTTTCGATATACTCTACGTAACTATATCATCATCAAGAAAAAAATATACAATTGACATAAATAATAAACAAACAAAACATAGAAATAAGTTACTAGGTGACAAAGTAACTAGATTAAAAAGTTTTCAATAACAGGCAAATCTTCAACAACTTTAGATCTTATCTTTTTTGATAAAATATTTATCGTAGCCGTTCATTACAAATATTTCTTTAAGCGGTTTTTGTTTAACTTGAAGTTTATTTTTATGACAAATTGAAGATACTAAAATAATTACAAGATCCAACAATATTAAAAATAAATTGATAAGAGAAGCAACATTTTTGTTTTATTGGTGTATCTATTTATAAATTTTTTGTATTTACCCTTTATATAGCTACAAATGTTAACGTTAATTTTTTTCAAGGACACTGTAACTGATTTGTATTTGGTTAAATAGCTTACTTTTTCTACTATGAATAATGTGCATATATTTTGCATTATTTATTTTAAAAACTGAATACGTTATTTAAATCCACATAAAAAATAACGTAATATAAATTTTACTTAAAAATATTTATAATATTAATAATACCTAATAATAATATCTTTTAATTAAACATTTATTAGACATTCGACTTACATTAATTGTTGCAAAAACACTTGTAAAATAAAAAGCTTTGAAATTGAGTTCTGTATAATTTTAATTAAAATTTATGGTTTTGATATACTTCACGTACATGATCATCAGAAAAAAAAAATACAAATGATATAAATTAACAGAAACAAGTTACTAGGTAACAAAATACAAGTAAGTGAATTACAAAATTATATAATTTATTAATAAAAGGAAGTCATATTTTATTTGAATAAGTGCCTTTACACTGATTTTTCTTTGTAAATGTTTATTGCTTCTCTTATCAAACTACTGTTAATATAATCTATATGTTTAGAATTCAAACGGGTAAAAACGTAGATTAATTTTAATATTTGAATTCTTTAATGCGGTCGTAAACTAATTATATCATTAATTAATTTATAAATTTAGAGAAATATATTTGACTTTACCGGGTTTTGAACCTGGGATCTACTACTATCGTGGCAGACGCGTTTAATCCCGGCGAGGTCAAATACATTTTTCCAAATTTATAAATTAATTAATGATACAATTAGTTCACGGTGTGCGTTAAAGTACTATTTAAATATTAAAATTAATCTACGTTTCCGTGCCTTTGAATTCTAAACAAATAAAAAAAAACATTGTTGTAGATACTCCTATGTTTCAAACATTAATATAATGTATACGACTTAGTTAATAGAGAGTTTATGACTAGTTAAAAATGGAAAAATGTATTTGCCTTGCCATAATCTAGTGGTTTAGTTTAGCGCGCCTATCGCGATAATAGGAAATCTCGGGTTTGAATCTCGGCAAGATCAAATAAATTTTTCCAAATTTATAAATTAACTAATGATATAATTAGTCCACGGTTTGTATTGAAGCATTCAAATATTAAAATTACTGTTAATATTTTTGGGTCTTGCAATACTTTTTACCAGGGCTTCGAACTGTTATATTTTTCGTTCTGGTTTTCGTTTGGGTTCAATTAAAATATATATATCTCGGTTTAGTTTCGGTTTTCGTTCCGGCAAAAATAAAGGTTTTTTTCGGTTTTCGATTCAGTTCCAAGTGATTAATTTTTAAATTTTTTAAATGTTTTTATTTGTGTTAAAAACTTATTTTCTACTATAATTTAGAACATTTTATTTCTACTTTTAAACATACTACATAAATTCATATAATAATATAATCTGAATAACAATAATTATTAATTAATTAAAAACATAGTAATTAGAAGTGTATAATACATATATGATTATAATATAATTTATTATTCGAAACTTATATAATTTGTATGTATGTTTTAATTATATAATAATAATTTAACATATGTTAAGGTAACAAATTCTTGCATTCAGGATTTTTATTTATTTATAATTAGAAAAAATAAGAATTATCTGTAATTATTAAAATATTTTTGAATGCATTTTTCATTTAAACTATATAAAGATTATTAAAAGCATATTAAAAATAATAGAAAATCAACTTATTGTCGAAAGGTTTAAAAAGTGAGCAAAATGTAATCGGTCTGTATAGAAAAAGAAATAATATTCCTGTCAGAGAATGCTCGCTCGGTGCGCGGAATTAATCGACGATGCTAAGATTACACTCGTAGTTTGTGTAAGTAATGCACGAGATGGTGCCGTTGCCGTTATCTGATATTCAGCAGGAATAGAGAGTGCGACCAAGCACAAGCACCAAGTCAAGCAGGAGCAGGAGAACAGAAACACTAAATGGAATATTGTTAAATGTTCTAAGACTACGGTACGGATAGATACAAACTAATGATACTAAGAAAATTTAGGAGCATCTACGTGTGATGTACGAGGAATGAAATCTAATACATAGATAGATAGTAGCTCTATATGTATGTAGATGTTATTCTAGCTAGTTTATAGTGTAAACAATAGATTGTATTTAACAAACAAATGCTAGCAAGTGTTACATCATCAATTTTACTCAAATTTACCGTACTGTACATACATATCATTAATTTACCGTAATTCTGATAATTTTCTTGTTTTAATATAAAAATTGTTTTAGGATAAATTTTTGTTTAATTATTATTTTATAAAAATGACGTTTCGACTAAAGTGAACGACCGTTTTCACCAGGTCAAAATTTATGTAATAAATTTTGACCTGATAAAAACGAGCGTTTAGTTTCATCGAAAAGTTGACTTTATAAAATAATTAAACAGAATTTTATCCTAAAATAGTTTTTATATTAAAACAATGAGTTTTGAAAAATAATTTACTCTGTTAATTTTGTTGTTACTTTAAGTTAATATCGTTTAGTTTTTACCACTTCAATTGAAAGAAAAAGTAATTAAGGTGCAAACTTTTACTAAGAGAACCTCGTCCGTAAGTACTTGTTCTGTAATAATTCATTTAGATACCTTTTGAAACTGCAAGTCGTGTTTCGGCCAGTAATTTAAATTACTGATATTTTAAGACAAATAGTTGATCAAACTACTGTGTCCGATTCTGTTTAATAAAAGCCTGACCTAGTGGCATTGGTTATCTTTTTCTTTATAAATTTATAAAGAAAAGGATAACAACAATTACTGTAAAGGCACTGAGTTAAATAAAATTTGGCTTCTATTAATTAAAAAAATCTTGAAATTGTATGATGTAGTTACTTAGTTACTTCTATGTTTTGTTATTTATTGTAATGTCATTTAAGTATATCATTTATCCTGATGAAGACGGACATTGAGTTTCATCAAAACGTTGATAATAATATTTATTTAAATAAATTTTTAAAACATATTAAATAATTCGAAATATCAATATCTTTTTATATGATAAGATTTCGGGTGTAGATATTTAAAAATATCGTTTGCAGGATAATTGAAAACAAAATTAATTACGAAAATAGCTTACGATAATATTAAAAACCAATTTACAAAGTTACAAGATAGAATTAAATTTTCTTATCAAGTTGCAAAATCTCATATTCTTAAACCAATATTGACTAAAATATGAAATTTTAAATTCAAATAAGAAAAAAGTTACGAAAATTGATTAAATATTGTTTTTTCATATTGTAAAAAATGAAAAGTTTTGATTTTATTAAAATATTGTAACAAATCAAATAGGAATTAATTTTTTGCTTTTAATCTATTGAAATGTTTTATTAAATAATTTTCTTGAAAATAATTTTAATGTTGTATGCAAGATTGCAAACCGCTAAAAAAATTTAATCTGATTTTGTTTTCGGTTTTTGTATCAGTTTAACATTAAATGAAACTGGAACTGTTTGAAAACCGGTTTACAAATTCAATTCTATTTGGTTTAAGCGGTACAGATCTTTTTTTAGATAAATAGTAAAAATAAAATTATTATTTAAAATAATAGATAAAATATATTGTATGATTTATAGATAAACTGGTATAAAACATATCACGCGTAAATTAACTCTTTTAAGCTTAAAGCATATTAAAAACATATTAATTAAAACAATTGAAAATTAAATAAAAATCATTTCTAATGGAATATTAATGCAATAAATAACGAATAAAATGTAGTTGAATTTTCAATAAAATAATTATAAAATACATTTGTCATTGTAAAACGACAAAAAAAAATACAATTAGTAAACTCGGCATGAAACCGGATTTGAACCGGTTCAGAAATTTTATATGGCTGGTTTCGGTTTAGGCAACCGGTTCAACATAGGTGGAATGGTTTCCAGTCTCGGTTCAGAAGAGAGTGCTTGTTTGGTTCGGTTCCGATATTTGTTCTAATTCAGTTTGCATTTTAGTTGTACTTATGTACAAAAGTATCTATTTTAACAAGTTTTTATAACTCGATTTCTTTCCTGTCTGTTTGTCTGTTCAGTAAAAATTTTGCAATCGATTTTAAACAATCTTCCCGATTAGTTAGAAACTTGAAACTTTAAACATAACTCAGAACTGGATGACAATGCAATATTAACTAATTAATTTATAATATTAGAAATATTAATTTTTATCTTGTGCCATATTTACGAATTCCGTACATATTCGTTTATGTAGCAAATATTTTTTTTTAAAATACAGAAACAACAGAAAACAACCACAGAAAATACAGAATATACGCACAAGATTAAAAAGCAGAAAATAATTATTTAAATAAAAGAAAATTAATATACCACGTTTTTAAGACGAAATAAAAAGTATAAAATAATTTTTCCTAGCCCCATACAGATTTATAACCCCATACAGATTCCTGACCCCATACTGATTGTCCTGAAAATTTGTGATTGTAAATATTTAATAGCTATGACAATACTTGTAAGATTTAACACGAAAAACGTGGGGGGCATGCAATAGATAATAGTAAGGAGTGTAGGGAGTAGCTGTCGTTGTATCTCACGTTTTTCATTTTAAATCTTACAACTATTGTCATAGCTATTACAAATTTATAATCACAAATTTTCTAGACAATCTATGGGGTTAGAAATTTGTATGGGCTAGTTGAAATTATTTTATACTGTTTACTCCGTTTTAGAGATTTATGTATTAGTTTTTTTTAATTTAAATAATTATTTTTTAGAAAATTATTGTTTATATATCTAGTGTGGAATATGCACGAGTCAATTACTATTAAAGATGATACTTAAAATTTCTAATTTGAAACACAAAAGAGGGCGTTAACTATTAAAAACCTATTGTGCGTTTTTGCATCCAACCGGCGCGGTACTATGACAGATAGAATCCTTGTATTATTAAAATTATTTTCATGTATCTGCGCTTATTAGTGAATCGTACTTTTAGCGTTATGACTCGACCGACTGAATCGATTTTATCGTTTATGTTCAACTATATTATACAACGCTAATTGACATGACACGTGTAAAAATAAAACAAATTATTTTTGAACGAGGGGATGTTTAGGTAACAAATGTAAATAATTATTTTTAACGAATTGCATTTTAAGAAAAACTAATTTGACTTTCAAAGACAAAAACTTTGTAAGAAAACAAATATTTTTATTGATTAACTATTGTGTGCTTTGATTATATTTCCAGAATGTTAAAATCTTCCAGAACTCATTATATAAAATAAAACTGATATAGGTTCAAGTTCTGTAATGAAATTTATTTATAATCAACGTTTCGACGAAACATAACGCTCGTCTTCATCAGGAAAACTGATGCAACTGACATTACCGTAATAAATAACAGTACAGTACGGTTTACGTAATGTTCTTGAGGAACGCATCCCTAACGTTAAACGAGGTATTACTGTACATAGAAACAAGTTACTAGGTAACAAATAAGTGACTAGATCATAAAATTTTATAGATTTTTAATTAATGGAAACCAAATTATATTTAACTCGATACCTTTACAGTGATTAGTGTTGTCTTTTTCCTTATAAATTTCAATTGCTTTTGTTTATCAATCTGCTCTTAATATTGATTGATCTTGCAATTATTACAGTATCTTCGAATTTTACATCATGAAGATATTCTAACGCATGTTCAGCAATAGCAGATTTATCTGACCGATTTAGACGTATTGACTTTTTTTGTTCGTTAATCTAGTAAAAACAGTTCTACCCGTCTCTTCAACATGAACTTTACCGCATTCACAGGGTGTTCTATAAATACCCGAAAATTGAAGAACTTGACACTAAAACAGTTTTATTTTTATGATCATTTCAATTAATAAAAAAATTTGGCAATTTTATATTAATTTTATTGTAATTAAAAGATATTTATATATTTTTATTTTATAGAACAAAGAAATGTAATTCAAATTCTTTATTAATATAATTAGTGTGATATTAATATCTAATACAGGGGTCAAATATTATTGCCCAGGGCTTGTTTGTATGTTTTTTTTCATTTCTTTTAGAAATAATAATGATTCAAATCTGTTATCTTTAAAATTACGATGTTTAGGGGCTAATATTTGACTAAACTACTAAACTATTTAACACTAGTAACAAGTCGTTTTACTGGAGCATATAAAATCAATGAGGTGTTAAATTTTATTAAACGCAATATAACTAATATGCGAGTTATAATTTGGAATGCAAGCGCGCGTACGATTTTTGTAAAGATCATAGATCATTTATATATAATTTAGATTAAAATCAAGATCTGTAAAGATGAAATAATCTAGATCAGATCAAAAATCAGAAATTTTGATATAGATCAGTGACAACTGTGTTTATTAATGTGTGCTTTGATTATAGTTCCAGCACATTAAAATAATAATTTTTACAAAAACATACAAGTATTTTATAGCCCTTTTTATACACATATGTGTGCAAAAAGTGCTATCATCCGATAGGTAATTTTGACTGAGCAAAATTACACGACCAGAAACGATTGTTTTAATATCTAAAAAAAAAAGCGGTTTTTGACGCGATTGTGAGATTCCTAGACCTAATTTAAATTACGTTACCCGTTGATTAATATAAAAAAAACTAAACCATTGAAATCTATTTTTGTCAATACATCTTAATATATATATATATATATATATATATATATATATATATATATATATATATATATATATATATAAGTATATATTTAAAGTGGTCCAAAAAAAATCAATTTTTTACGCACTCTCTAAAACAAAAATTCATTAAAAAAGAAACTTTTTTGAGCCATGTTTTGTCAAAAAATATTGATATTAACCCGTGCCCCATTCAAGTTGAAATTCAAGTTGAACATAAGATTTGGGCAGTTTTATATATGGCGCGTTATAACTGCCTTGATCAAAAAAAATATTTTTTTACTCACCTCCTAAAAAAAACTTCATTAAAAAAGAAATTTTTTGAGTCAAGTTTCGTCAAAAAATATTGATATTAACCCGTGCCTCACTCAAGCAGAATCCAGGCAGTTATATGAAACTATCCAAAACCTATGTTTAACTGCATTTGAGGGGGCACGGGTTATATTAAAATTTTTTGACGAAACATGGCTCGCTCAAACAATTTCTTTTTTAATGAAGTTTTTTTTAAGGGGTTAGTAAAAAAATAATTTTTTTAATCAAGGCAGTTATAACGCGCCATATATGACACTGTCCAAAACCTATATTAAACTCTATTTAAATTTCAACTTGAGTGGGGCACGGGTTAATATCAACATTTTTTGACAAAACTTGGCTCAAAAAATTTCTATTTTAATGAAGTTCATTTCTAGGGAGTGCGTAAAAAAATAATAAAAAAATAATTTATTTGGACCACTCTAATATATATATTTGCAATTGATATATAGCAACAGAAGAGGATGAAGGTTTTAATGTAGACAATGTAGAATGTATCTAAGATTATTTGGTTAAGTAAAGGGGGTTAAACAAACTTTACAACAATATTGCGCCACTCCCAGTTCGATGCGTTATTGTTTTAGTTATCCATGGTTAACCCAATTTTGCTGGCGATAATATACATATACATACGTATACATAGCGAGTTGTATGCCATAATATGTTTGCACGACAGCTACACAAATATGTTCATTAGTAGTTAATAATTCAAGAAATTTAGCGAACAATTTAGCATACAGAATATAAACTTTACTTATCTATTTCTGTAACTTTTTCTAATATTATTTAAGATTCAAAATCTTTTTTCCGTCTAATGTATTCTTTCCTTCTTTTTATAATATTCTGTTTCACATTCTGACAACTTGACTATAAGTTATCATATTTAGTGCCTATTCTAGTTTCTATGACGTCGTAGATCGATCTAGCTTAAGTTTATTTCCTTCAAGTTGGAATTAAATTGAAAATATGTTGGCATCAATATTTTATATTCTTTACTTCTTATTTTTAAATGTCACTTGTGATGACATTTTATATAATTATATGATAAAATATCAAGAACAATTTTCCAATTTTTTTTTGATAACTTTGTATATTTTCCGAAAAATTAAACATATGCGTAATTCTATTTTCTTGTTATAATATATAATATTATATTATTATAATTATAAAATAATAACCATAAATAGTATTTAAATAAAATAATCTAATGCTATAAATACTTATAGTTATAAGTTTATTGAATTATTAATATACATACACATATACACAATCACGCCATGTACCTAATAGGATGTGGCACACACTCTTTTCACTATCTCGAAATTAGTTTTCTGTAAACATTCCTATTCAAACAAGCAAATATATAGCTTTATTCACAGTTATGATATCTCTTATACATGCTCTTCTATTCCTACTACTTAGATACTTTCGCTCACGCAAAACTCACTCAGTCATACCACTTCATTTAATCATCGGATGTCCACGTTATATCATTTACATAATATGTTCTTTTAACCAAACGTTCATTAGACATTCGCTCAAGATAACCGAACCATCTTAACTAAGTAACACCAACTTTTTCAATTTCACACTCGTCATTCCATAATCTCTTTCGTACGCGATTTAACCCAAATGACACTAACGTATATCAACGTACATATTTAAGTTAGCTACAAAAAAATTTTCAACCAAAAATAAATAACTGCTTGAGAAGCAGTTGCTTTATTTTGGTCGCCCGTGACAGAAGTTACTTCAATATGAAGTCCTATGAAGTTTTGTGAAACTTTACTAAATGGCTTTGCGACTATTTTCATTTGCCAGAAATCAGAATTGAATACTGAATTCAGTATTTAAAATTTTGATTGTAGAATAATAATTAAAACTTGAAAATCAATTCAATTGTTTTAATTACAAAATAATGGAAACAGAATTGTGACAATACTAGCAATTTATGTATTTTTAATTATAAATATCAGTTAATTAAATATTATATGGAAAACTGTAAAATACATTATACAATCAAATTAAATACTTTTTTGAATTAAATAAATTTCATTTCGATAAAAAAGATTGAAAATTTTCGAGAGCAATTTAGTATTTCTGGTCATAAAATAGGTATATATGAAATGGATGTTCTTTTATGAAAATAAATTAAATTTTATATAGCCAAAGTGAATTCACTCACCATATATAATACATCGATTTTAAGTCTTCAAGTATCCGGAGAATTTTCTGTGCATTTTCGTAAAATTTATTGGACTTTTATGTACCTATAAAATTAGGTTATAATTTTAAAACATTGTTACGGAAAAATCTAATTTGCTAACCGCATATGTGTAGAACTTTGTTATAAGTCATTACATATTTTACACAAACTGTATGTGATAGAAATGTAAGTACATTCTTCATTTTAAAATCTAATAATTTTCCTTAAACCACAAAATAATCTAAAAAAGCTATATACGTATTTCGAAAGCTAAATTTTTATCATCAGAGCAAAAATTAAAACTAAAGTCCTAATCAGTGATTTAAGGCTACCCAGATACTTAATATACCCAGTGGTCAAAGAACACTGAGTGTTCACAGTGAACACTCACTAACTTCCCGGTGAGCTAGAGACTTGAAACTTTAAACATAGCTCAGAACTGGATGGCAATGCAATATTAAATAATTAATTAATTAATAATATTAGAAATATTAAATTAAAGTTAATTAATTATTATAATTAATTAAATAGGTTAAAGTGAAAGTTAAGCAAGATTAAAAAGCAGAAAATATTTTTTTTAAATAAAAAGAATTTAATATATTATGTTTTTAACACGGACTAAAAAATATAAAATAATTTCTCGTAGCCCTCCCATATAGACTAATACAGAAAAACCTGGGGCGCATGCATAGAAGTGTAGGAAGTAGTTGTCGTTGCTTTACGTTTTTCAATATTTAGTTATAAATCTGTCTCGGGCTAGGAAAAATTATTTTACACTTTTTAGTTCGTGTTAAAAACGTGGTATATTTTTTTTTTATTAAAATGATCTGTCACAATTAATATAATTATGTAATATGTTCACAAAAATTTTCTAACTGAAACAAAACATTTATTATTATTATTATCAGAAATATCTAGACAATAAATTTTCACCAAAATAACAATTATATTATTATAAAAAAATCCCACGAAATTAAATCTTTAAGTACTTTTATCTTTAAACTAATTTACTGTCAATTACTTTACTTTTACACTCAACAACCCAATTATCTTTAAAAAAATAAAAAATATAGCAATAATTAAATTTAATGACAGAAGATTTTGTATATACTATATTGACTTCTTTACCCTAAAAGAATTTCCTTAATGCGTAGCAAAATCGCCAATAAAACAAAATAAAAAAAAAAAGGAAATTTATCAAGACAATCCCATTATCATTTAACCTCGGAAAACATTGCGACTCATTTTCAGAGCCATCTAGATAACGAGGCACATTAAATAAATTTTCTAGACTTACAAACAACTTACTGCTGTTATACGTTATACTGTAACCGCCTTGCTACCGCCGCACTTCACATAAAAATAAACATGTTTTATGAATTATACTCTTTCAAAAATAAAACTAAAGCAAAATCACAAAATATAATACAGATTTATTATATCTTAACGTGCGTATACAGAAGATATACAAAGTGTTGAAAAATTTCAAGATCAAATTTTTAAAGGTTATATCAACTTTTAAAAATCAAAATAAATTAAAAAAAAAGTATGTTGCATTAATAAAGTAATTAATGAAATTAATATATTATGACATATGCACATTTTACATAAATATAGGGTGATTTTTTTTAAATAGTTCATTTATTAACAGAAATAGCTAAAAATATTTTAAAGTAAAATTTCTTGCTTTTTCAATTTTTGTTAATAATTTTTAGTAAATTTATTAAGTAAAATTAATTACTTTGTAAGATATTTATGCTAAGTATTTTAAAAATAGCAATTTTAATTGATATTTTATAGGTTGTTGCGTTGTTATTTTCTCTAAGGTAATAATTCAAAATTAAAAACATTTAAAAGGAAATTCAAGCAAATAGTTAAATTTTACTAATAATATTTATAATTTATTTTTATATTAAATGTTTAGGTATTTTATATTCTATTTTTTGATTATTAATAGGTAATATTTAAAAAACTTTGTTTCGTATTTCCTCCTCGTCTGTTCATGAAAAAGTGCTTCTATTTTTTTGCTTTAAAATAAATTTTTACTTCTACCTCTTATCAAATATGAATATTTCTATTGTTGCTATATTTTTTTATATCTAATATTATAAAATTCAAATTGAAATTGCTTAATAAGTAAACGCCAAAAGTACTTTTGACAAAACTCACTTTTAAAAGTGAGGTAAGAATATGAACCTTTGTTTTTAAAATATATTTCTGATACTTATATTTGATTTCTTACAGTTAATGACTTACACTACAAGCTCTGTTTTTGGGTGTTTCACTTCATTTGTTTAGTCCTGTTTTTATGGCAGTTACACACTCTTAAAATCGGTAGTAGTTAAAGTTAAAACCAATTTTAAAAATTTGCTATAGATTCAAGATTTCTATTTTTAAAAAGTAAACGTATTTTTGAACTGTAAACTTATATTTTTCTAAAAGAAAAAAAAATTAATAGACAAATATAGTAAATAGCACTAGAACTATTTTACAAGATTTGTATAAAATTATTTATTATTTAGTTTAAACATTAGTCCGTATTGCAAGCTCAGTCATAAGAAAAAAACTAAACAAATGAACTAAAACACCCAATAACAGAGCTTGTAATATCAGCCATTGTGTTTTTCTGGAGTAAATGTAAATGTAAAATTATGAATAATTTTCAGTTCAAATGTAGTTTTATTTTTAAACTAAATATGAACTAATTTCATACATATTTTTGAAAATATTTATATTGTTACTTACCACCTATGTTTTTCTATTAAAATAATTTTATTAGAAATACAAATTATTTGTATTGTCATTACAAAAACATAAGTGTACCGTTCAAAAACACATTTATTTTTGAGTTAAAAGTAAAAACCACGGATTTAAAGTAAAAATTTTCTGTGTTTTAATATCTTTTTTACACCACTTATAAATACATAACCATAAAATTTTGTAACACTCTGTATAATTCCTATGTAAGTACAATGACTATAACATTTATATTTATTAGTAATTTATCAGTAGTTAACATTGCGTGACCAACATTACGTTGCAATATAGCGGGTTGCAAACCTTCCAGGCGTTGCGTTTAGCTTACTTGATTTATATTGGTTTGTATCTCTCACTCTTATTGCAAACAGTGTATATATCTGTACTTCTACTTGTATATCTCTAGCGTAATAAATAAATAAAAGCAAATATTTGCAAAATGGTCGTAAACACGAAATTTCTACTTCTTCATGTACGAGTAACTAACTTTATATTGCGAAATAACTCATTATGTTTTTCGTGCCTCTTATGACTTTTTGATTGCGTTTCTTCATAGACGGTAAACATGCATTTTGTACTAAGCAAATATATTGTTAATTACTTTTTGAATTTGCTAAACTAATAAATGCACTCTGTTAATTTTACTGTTTTAAGCCTAGTTTGCATTACGTCAGTCGATTTGTTGTTGGTTCTATATCATAAAAGTTTAAAGTTTTTGAATTGAATTGTTTATAGTAAGGACTAATTAGAATTTATATCTTTAAAACTATATACATACATACATACACAATTACGCCATATACCCAAAAAGGAGTGGCACAAACTCTTTCCATTATCCCGAAATCAGTCTAATCCGAACATTTCTATCTAAACAAGCAACTTTAGCTTCATCCACATTCATAATTCCTCTCATACATGCTCTTATATTCCTACTACTTGAAAACTTTCAAAACTATTAAAATTATAACATTTACGATTTTTAAAATATATAGAAAACAAGCAAATATTGACAAAATTAGCAATAACTCAATTTGACCATAAATAAAACAAACAAGAAATTGAAATTAATAGAATTAGTAGTAGAATATACTAGCATATTTACCTTCAAATTATTCTATTCTACTAATTTTCGTAGAGTAACAGTTACTCAGTAACTGTTTCCGCAAAGCTAGAAGTTTGGTAAAGGAAAGTTTAGTTTAAATTTCGTTCAGCTTTCATCTATTTCATTTTCATACGTATTCAAATGAAATATTTATTAACGATGACAATTATTTGATAATCTCAACAAATTCCGTTTATAAATTAAAAAAATTGACTCATGTTTTGCAACTGCTCTACGTACTTTACTGTAATAAATCGTTTTAAATTAGTAGTATACTGGTAGAGTAAAGTAAGTATTGTGATAGAGAAAGAGCGAGTAGAGTGTATATTTTACTATTATAAAGTGTTTACATTGTGCTAGTAATAAAATAGTACTGTAACGCGACCAAGCAAAAAGTGAATATTTATAAAATTCAGGGAGCGTGCGTTAAGATAATTACCGTACAAATTCCTGTAATTTTTTATTATTTAAACTTTAATTATATAAGAAATTAACGATATAAATTAATACAAACACAAATTAAACGAATACACAAAAAAAAACTTTAATTACAAATATAAAATTTACGCGATGTAAAAACTAAACTAAATTAGTATAATCTAAACAACGAATAAGCGAATTTAGTAAAATAAAGCTGGGTGACCAAGTACTGAGGATGCCATCTAAGATGTATAGCAAAATGTCTGCGACGAGGATAGCTCGACCATGGCATACCAGCCCAGAAAATTATATAAATTTAATGGATACTGGTCGTGAAAGCCTGAAGATTACTAAAGCAAACTAGTGATCTTTGGCACTCTAAGCGTGATATAAAACATGATATTATTTTACTAAACAAAACTAAACCGAAGGCAAAAGTAGACTTAACCAAAATGGGGGCAAACGTAAATTGACTTAAGGGAGAGCGAACATAAAACTGCAAGATGCAACCCGGAAATTTTACTAAAATAACCAAATTATGACTTCTACGAAAGTTACAACAAAAATCTAAAACACTTACAGATATTTCTAAATGATCTTTTAAAGTGACAAGTGGTTGACAGTACTCTACTACTAATTTATCATTGTAAACTAGGTTTTATATGATGTACATAAAATGTTGATTCAGTTACAGCAAATATCCTGCTCTGCAAAATATTATAATATTGCAAAAAAAATTTATATTTTCTAAAGTCTAGTATAATTTTCACATTTCTCAATAAAATATTCACATATTACTAACTTTGCACAAGAAAAACTTCTACATGATCACCAAGTAATGACTGTTCCGAAACTAGTAACAATATCTCATCTTCTCAACTAAAATTAGCATAAGAATTTAGTTTACTGAATAGCGCTGTACTAACGGAGATAGACAATTCTGTCACAGAAAAGCAAAAAGATAAGTTTTCTTTAAGGAAACCTCAATTTAAATCTGAATATACTTGTGATGCATACAAACTTAGAATGAGCGTGAGAGAGATAGAAACAAATGGAGATTATTTGAGATATTGTCACTAGTGACATCTACCGACTAATACCGACCGAGCTCAATTTGAAGAAAAGTAGGAAATTTGCATATGCAATAAGGAATAGTTTTAGTCTATTTTTTTTGGTACTTTAGTCTGGGTGAGAAATTAATTTTCCCGACTAGACAAAAATTGCTAGAAATGTAATATCTGCTTGGAAAATTTAATGGTGTTTTTTTTATATTGCACTCTGCATAGTTGGCAACAAAAATAAAAGATATTTAACTCCGAGAATTTTTGTTATTCTTTTACATGTGTTGAATATTTGCATATTTGATATAACAGTATTAATTTACATATTTTTAAAAGTAAAAATATGTTTTCATGTTTATATGTTTTTAGTAATATTGCCTTATTAACTTTGTAAATTGTTTATATTTGTGTTATTGACTATATGTATTAAGATATTAAAAAATAATCATTCTTTTTCGAAAAGTTTTGTTTCACCACTTTGACCTTTCAATTGATCCTTAACAGTTTTCTTGTATTTTATAGTGTTTGAGAAAAATGTCACTTTAAAGAATCTTTAACAGTTTTATATTGCACTTTAAAAAACTTTGTAATAATTAAATAAATTTGTAAGTAAAATTAATTCCAAAAACCTACTAATGATATTTTCCTTCCGAGACGGTAACCACTTGTACAATCTTGTGTACAAATTAATTAAGATTTATTTATTTATTTATTTATTTAGTTACACCAAACAGGCAACAACCCAATTAAATGGCGCAAACTATACAAACATAGACTTAATTCTAATATATTAAATGAGTGACACAATATGATAAATGGGAGATTTTGTTAGAAGATTAGAATGAGAAATAGGTAGATAAAAAGTATTTGTACTTCTTGTAGAGTAAGGAGAAGAAATTGTAGTTGGAGAGTAGTGCGGAGTCATCGATGAAGTTATTAAGTAACTTAACAAGAAAAGTCAAAGATGAAATAATTCTGCGAGATTGTAGAGTTTGAAATTGAAATAAAGAAAATAAAAACAAGTAAGAGTAAGTATAGGAAAAATACATACGCAACCGGGATTTTATCTTGGGGGGGGGGGGAGGCAAAGATTTCATCGTGGAGAAGCAAAAAAAAAAGCAAAACGGTCATTACCTTAAAGCAATAGTACTGTTTTCAAACTGTAATTTTATTGGGAAAGAGACAATTTGCACGAAAATTTTATATAAACAGTATTAGATCAAAATGTACGATTTAGGCAATCTATCTCTAAATTTAGATATAAAAAACTTCTCAGGATATAAATTTATTTTAATAATAACTGAACATTACAAAACATTTTACTATTTTTCTACTGTATTTCACATTTGAAGTGCCGTTTTAATTGTAATTACATTCTGAACGTTATAATGGAACTAGATTTCCACTTTAGCTTACATGAATTGAATAATTAATAGTTTAAAATAATGAATGATGGCTCAATATTTTTAGGTAAATAATTGTAGCGTTAGAAGTGACTGCTGAACATATGACTAGACGAATAAAAATTGTGCTAATTATGCTTGCCTTGGGGGGGCCGAGGCCCGACGGCCCCCCCTTGGTTGCGCCACTGCCAAACGATTTCAAGAGCAACAATTTCAAAAACGTCGATGAACTGACTCATTGTCGTTTATAGAGTTATTGTATATTGCACAGTATTCTAACTTAGATCTTACAAGTTAGTAAAAAAGTGTTATAGAAATATTAGTAAAATTCTTTAAAGTTATGGTAAAATCAGTTAATGATTTTCTTAAAATAATGTAAATTTTGGAATAATATTTCTGCAGTGAAAGAAATTTTATATAAAATACGTAATCTTAACAATCATATTTAAAATTTGTACACTCACGTTTACAATATTTGAAACAGTTGTAGTATACTTTGCTTGTTTGTTTTTTTTCTCTAAAATATAATATAAAACACTGAAATATAGTAATAACTGGAACGCGCACTGGCCGCTCAAATGCGAGCCGAGAGAGATAGGAGATACGTGGTATTCGCGTCTTTGTCTTTCTAATGGCGTAGCATTGCTACTACATGATAACTTAGATAGCTATGAAAAAAAAGAATCTAACTGTCAAATGTCAAATTAATATATCAAAAATGATAAAAATACCTTTTATAGAGGAATTCTCCAATAAAATCTCATTACGTATCGTTTAGCCGATGCATTTAGCTACAATTTAATATGCAACAACATAAGATTGTCGCATTTTTACCGCAAGAAATCGCATTTGAATTGTAAATGCGCAGAAGTGTAAGACAGTGATAGAGATACCACGTATCTCCTATCTCTTTCGGCTCGCATTGCCATTACTAGAACACATAGGCAGTGCACATTCCAGTTATTACTATATTTCAGTGATATAAAACATCTACCAATTTCATTAATTTTGAGAAACATCTATTCGTCTTAAAAATGTTTACGCATCATTCAAAAAAATTAGCACCGAAATTATTTATAACCCGAAACAAAAGTCAGCGCTAGATTTGTCATTCTGTCGGTGCGAAAAATCTGAAACAAAAAACTCTCAAGCACAAAAACAAATAACAACAAACAAATAGTTACACTCGAGCTGAAGACGCGCGTATATACAACTTAAGAAAAAGAATCCTGAAGAAAAAAAAAACCTAAAAAGAATCCCCCCAGTATTTTCTCAGTCTCGGGGGCAATATCTCATCAGCGTGTGCACTTTGTCGCTTGAAGAGGTCACCGGGTAAACAATGCACACACGAACGACACACATAAGATGGAGCGAGGGCACTTAGGGCATTGCTAATTGGACGCTTGAGTCTTTCCGGATGTATGTGTGTTGTCCGTGAATAAATGACGGACACTTAATCAAAAGATTTTTGTTTGTCTAGGCGAAAATTCCATTCCGCATTGTGTCTGTGTGTCAAGTGGTCAGGTGTGCTAAATATGGACATTCCGTATTTCTTTTGAGATATATATGCCTGGTGTTTTATTCAAATTGTTATGCATACAGATCTCGAGAAATATAAGAGATATGATTTTTTAGGTACCTATAGTATTTTTTCACAATGTTATTTTTTTATATTTTCTTAATTTAACGACTGGAAATTTTCAATTTAAAATAAAACATCTACTCGGGCTTTAGTCAATATTATTAATATTTTATTTATTTACAAATATATGTAATTCATATGTACGTTATGTGTTTCGGAATCTTAAATTCCATCATCAGAAACAGGTAAAATTTTTATATATTATTAAACATATGGACCTACAAATTAAAAATACATAGTAAATATTATACAAATTACATATCATCATTAGTTCCCGTAATTTCTAGGTGTATGCTCGAGAAGCTGAACGTATAGTTTCTTAATAATTTTTACTTGCATCGTCAAAGATATAGGTAGTTCGCTTACAGCCAAGCAAGGAATCTAGAGCTTATAGTGGGTTCCAAACTCCTCAAACCCAGTCAATATCAGTTTAGTGGTACAAGGTTTTAATAACAAAAAAATAATATAATATTTAATTTCTGGTGTAAGCGCGACGCGATGTCAACGATTAAAATAATGAATTAAAATTAAATAAAAATTAATTGCATATTAATAAAACACTATTTCTGATATTAAAATCTTGAACCACTAAACTGATATCGGCAGGGTTTAAGTGGTTCGGCACTAAGCTATTAGGTTCCTTGCTTAGCTGTGGGCTAAGCCGCACTATTGACAATGCAAGTAAAAATTGTTAAGAAGTCATATGTTGTTCTGTTTCTTGAGCTGTAGCCTCTATAAAAAATTAATTGCAATGTTTACAAAAAAAATAATTCTTTGCTATATAGAATTTATATAAAAGTAAAAGTAAAAGAATAAAAAAATTTAAATTAAATTTTTTAAGATTTTTTGAGATTATTGTGCAAAACACGTTCACTGGAATATTCGCTGTAGTATGGTAACTGAACTAACAAAATCGTTTTACTTGTATGCCAACAAACATTTGTAAAGATCCATTTACATGATGAATGAAAGTAAATGAGCATTTACAAGAAAAAGAAAAACAAAATTGATAACTTATAATAATATTTTTGTGTCAGGTACTGCTATAGTGGACATTATTTTTAGACAGCCTGCTAAAAGCTATGTTTACATAATTAATGACTATGAAATCTCTTTAAATTTATTTTGAAACAATTGTAATTATGTGCCAATTTTTATTTAATTTTAAATTATAACATTTTAAAAATTGTGTAAAAACAGGGTTTTTGAGTCCGCGTTGCCACTAACGCGAAGAGAAAATTTCGGTTTTACATGGAATAGAGATAAATAGACAGTGGAGCGATTGGACGTACACTCAGTGCAGCAAACGTATCTATTAAAATCTTAGTAAATCCTTTAAAATCCTTTAATCTTAGTAAAAACCTTTAAAATCATTGTAAAATCAATTAACAATTTTCTTAAAATCATGTAAACTTTTGGGTACAGTTTCTACAATCTTAGAAATTTTATATAAATTTCGTAAAATCAATAAAAAATCACTACAATCTCAATAAACATATATAAAATATGTACAATCTGGTGTACAAAATTTGAGAAAGTGGTTTTCCTTTATGTTTTACGTATGTGTTAGTAGACTTCCATATAATAAACCTCTATACAAGTGATATAATATAATGGTAATAATAAACAGAGATTAAATACTAACTTGAGAATAAATTATACTAATAGTACTATTCTGAGCAGACTTATAACGACAGAGATTGTTTGTTTTTTTCTTGTAAATGGAATTTTTATTGTATAGAAAGAGACAAAATATTCTATAACGCTATAGGCCTTTTTAGAATACCAACATAAGTTAATTGAATAATGATATAGAATAGGATTATTCCTGAAAAAACTAATCGGTGTATAGAAAAATATTACTAGTTTTTTGCTAATAAAATGTAAAGATATTCTAGATTTTCAATGTGATATCGATTAAACTGCACAGCACATTAAAAATAATGTTTTGCCAATTAAAGCAACACTGCACTTGTCACTGCATTCACAATGTTGAAAACAATCTTCAGTGTGAAAGCCTTCACGGGGCAAGTAGATAGGCATTCTTTGCGTTGTCTTATATAATTATGTATTCGTAAGTAGAGCTGGGAAATGAAGACTATAGTGGAATAGAGACGAATACGCTACTTTATAAGTTTGGAGATAATGCCATTTAAAGATTGGAAATAACCACTGACCAATAGGCACAATGTTTTATTCAGCAACTATTATTAACTGTAAGACAAACTTTGCAAAATAAAAACAAATTAAATTTTTAAGAAACACAGGGTCCGATTCGTTTTAATTAAAAAGTTATAGACATTTGAAAATAGCACTGATTTAAATAAAATCTATTTTTTTTTAAATTAATAATTTATAAATTTTATAATCTAGTTACTTGTATTTTGTTATCTAATAACTTGTTCTGTTTTGTTTGTTTATTATTTATGTCATTTGTATATTTTTTCCTGATGATAATATACGTACGCAGTATATCGAAATGTCGACTTTTAATCAAAACAGAACTTAAGCTTATAGCTTTCTTATTTTTTTATAAAAATAAAGTTGGCTGTGATAAAAGCAATAATTGTTTTAGAATATATTATTTTCAAATATTCAAGGTCAATACATTTTTCTTCTTTTAAAAATTAAATAATGATTTAATTAGTTCATCAAAATAAATTAATGGCAATTTAAGCAAAAACAAAATACTATAACCTAATAATTGTTTTTCTCATACTTACAAATTTGTTTTTCATCGGAGTTTTGAATCGACAAATCTTATGCATTTTCGATTGTTTATAATGTTGGCTGTGAAAATAACAAAACGCAGCTCAGTGACGTAACTACAAATTTTGCTCTCTCTCCACTGCAAAATGAGCCCCCGCATTCCAAAATATACAGTTTGTAAAAATAATTTTTTGAACATTGCTATAGAGCTGCTGCATTATTCTAAAACTCAAAATCAAAACGAGATATTACAATTTTATAGAGAGCAGGAAATAGATATATGGGATAACTATATTTTGGCTATAAATAACTACTGCGGTGTTTCACAATAAGCAGTATATAACTGTAAAAAAATAAATAAATTTAATTATAGTCAATATTTCGCCAAATTTTACTTATAACAATTTCTAAAGTAAAAAGCTGGACAATTTCTAGTGGAATCCAGTGGCGTAGCCAGGAGGGTGTTAAAGGCGGATAAACCTCCCTCCCCCCAAGAACCTGAACTACCAAAAACATACGTATGTGAAATATGAAATATGTTATTTTACTTTCATTTTTATAAAAATAATTTTTATTGCTCTTTATTTTTTATACAAATTATAGTATTATCTTTATTGATTAATATTATATCATTTCTTTAGTAACCCCCTCCCCTATGACAAGTTTTTGGTTACGTCACTGGTGGAATCATTTAGTATTAGAATAAATCTTAGTGTTTAAGTCATCTTAGTTTACATACACTTGGTGGTCGCTGGCGTTGTGCGGTTTTAGTGTCAAAAACTTACGGTACCGATGCAGCTACTCATATAAGAAATAATCGAAATATTTATTATGGATTGTTGTCGAGTTACAGAATCTTTAATTTATCAATATGAAACATACATTCAAATCAAAAGTAGATATTTCAAATATTTCTTGTAATTTTTCAACTCAAATTTTTTTTTCATGTTAAGTTTCTATATTTAATCTTGAATTTCTTATAACTCCTTAACAAAAACGAATCAGAATCTATATTTATAAAAAAATTTTGTTTATAATTATGGCAGATTTTATTTCACAAAATCTGCCATAGAGTTAATAAATCAACCAAGATTGTAATATTTAGTAAAATTTAAAAATTTAAATAGATTGCAATATTTATAAAAAATATTTAATATAACTAAATATTTATGTAAATTATGATATTAAAAGATTTAAACTCTGTAAATAACAGAAGTTTGTCAAAAATAAATTTTTAATTTGAAGTGTCGATTATTATATATTTATTGTATTTTGGACTAGTGATACCTTTCTATGATCTTGGCCTGAATTTTTCATAATAGGTCATAAGATTTTTCAAATGTTTTGTCTATTTTGGTTAAATTTTGATTATATTTATAATTTTAACTAACTGACCACACAAATATTTTAAAATTTAATTAGTCAACGATGAATGGCAATTTGTTCAAATTTTAAACATGGACTTGGAAACGAGCAATCGAAACTACTCGTCCGAAATCCAATAAATATATAATAATCTACATTCCAAATTAAAAATTATTTTTTACAAATTTCAACTACGAGTGTTTTATCATGGATATTGTATTTCAAAATCTATAAATAACATATTTAAATGTAATTAAAAAATAAAATTATGGTTTGTAATGTTATCTTGTGTGGTTTCTATAGGAGCGTTGTTTGTACTTTTAATTAAAACACAGTTTATGATTTATTTATATATTTATATATTTACACTACGACTATCTACAATGGCTGACTCTACATCACTGTCCCGCGTCCACGCGTTGCCAACCTCTCTTGTCACCGCGTTGCCAACCTTATCATATCACATTTTCGTGAAAAAGTGCTTTTATCATTAATTTCAAAATAACTTTTTGTTTTTGTTTTTGGTCAAATATGAATAATTTTCTATTTTTAATTATTTTTATTATACTTGGAATTATAAAATTAAAATAAACTATTATAAAAATGCACTATTAAAAATAAACTTAATAAATAATTTTAAGAAAACGTCAAAAGTAATTTTGGCAAAAATCACTTTTATAAATGAGGTGAGAATACGGGCTTTTGTGTTTGTTATGTTGATCTCTAAAGTGATGACTTGAATCTTTTGATATTCTGGATGAACCATTACTAATAAAATTGTTTTTCAAAATCTCAATTCCGGTCAAGGTGCTGTATTCGTCATTATTCAACTGAGGTCCTCAAATGTTAAAGAAAGAGGACAGGGTTGACGAAGAGGGGAGGTCAGTGTCATTCTCTACTTGATTCTGGCCCAGTATAACCCTCTCCTTCTTTTATCGTTTGCTGGGTACACGTCTATGAACTGGTGTGGTGCTGCGATCATATAATTAAATTCCAAGCTCTTCTTATATATATATATATATATATATATATATATATATATATATATATATATATATATATTCCACCGCCAAGAACGAGACGGAATGAAAGCTATTGAAGAACAGGGTTGGATTTAAATGGAAATTTCACATTCTCAAATTGGGTTGGTGCAACCGAAAAGACTATATTACGAAATTTTTATGAGACCATTTAATTAAAAATTTATTTCGATTGTTTGATTAAATTTATCTGATATTGATACATGCATTTATACTTGATTATTGTTAGTAATTAGTTTTAAATATGCAACATGATTACATATTTATATTTGTTCATTAAAAGTAGTTGTCGTTTGCACTGTATTGATATTAACACTATATAATGATAAATAACGATTTAGTTAATCATTTACATAATGTTAATACTATAAGTTTATATTTAATGATTTAAAGTTGAAATATTAAATGAAAAAAATCTCTCGATCTCTGATGATGGAATTTTTTTATTTAATATTTCTACTGTAAAATATTAAATATAGAGTGTTTACGGGCTTCTCTGTATCCTTTTCAGAGGCAATAGTACACCTCAAAAGGAGTCGATAAACCTTAAAACGCCTTAGTAAAAGTCGTCTCATAAACGAGATAATTCTTTTAGTTTTTACATTAAACGATTAATTTGTTTTAAACTCTATTGATCTACTACTTAATCAGTATTTTTCAATTGTTATTTAACAGGTAAAGTTGTTATCACAGTAATTCACTTTTACTATCACCTTTGACTACAATTTTTATTATTGTTCTTTAAAAATCGCAATTGACCTTGCACAGTATGTTCTGTTTTTAGTTACTATGACTACAGTAGTTGTTGTTACATATGTAAATTTTTCTATTTCATAATCGGGCCTTACACGATGAGATTCAGATCAAAGGCTCACATTCTGATTGAAGGTGTAAGGTCAAGAAAAGTGTCAAAGTCAAGAAAAATGTAGGGACTTTGCGATTGAAGTCAGGAATGACAGATTGATATTTCAGTCAGATTGTCATTGCTGATTGACCATGTAAGGCTCGCTATAAATTTCTTTAATACGATGGCCGTTGATTTTGTGGTGGCCACAGCAATTTTTTTTTTATTAATTACTAACTACTGAAACTTGTGTAATTTCTCAAATTATAATCTTCGTTCCGCCTGTTTATTTTATACTTTATTTTGTACAACTACGTTATTTTACAGAATAGCTCTAGGTTATATATATAAATATATATATATATATATATATATATATATATATATATATAATAAAGTACGAATGATAACCATGAATGAATGTTTAAAAGTTATGGACTGTATGACAGGGAAACTTTGTATAATTCTATTTATTTTTTATATCATATATATGTATATAAATATTTTTTTTAATGGAAAGCATGGTATTAATTTTTTTTTCCTTTTGTTTCAGGTACGTTATTAAATTTCTGTTAGATCCAAAACAGTAAGTTTTGCATTATATTAAATTTCATGTAATTGTAGAAGTGGGAAATCATATACTATACTTTATAATAGCGATTCTCAACTGATGGTACATGAGAGAAAATTAATAATATAAGATATTCAAACAATTTTTTTATTTTTTTGTAAAATTTTATTAACTGTAAATAATTTTGGTATAATACAAGTACTAACTTTTAAATTTTTTATTGAACAGTAATTCAATATCAAATTAAACTTTCTTTTTCTCATAATTAAACTAATTTTTTATGCTTTGTTTAGAGATGTTTTTTTTTTTGCATATTAAAATGAGTATCTTCCAATTGTAAACAAATCAGTTTATTACACGACTTTTTTTTGTTTTTTTACTATTCATAATTATTAAAAATTAGTAATTCTATTGATTTAATTTTAATAATATATTAAAACGAAATCAAACATTAAATGTGAGAAAAACTTGATAAATACACATGTACTAATGAAAAGTACCACTTGGGATAGTTTTTAATTTCACCACCAGATACATACATACATACACAATCACGCCATGTACCCAAAAGGGTGTGGCACAAACTCTTTTCATCATTTCGAAATTAGTCGCCTCCAAACATTCCTTTCCAAACAAGCAACTTTCGCTTCATCCACATTCATAATTTCTCTCATACATGCTCTTCTATTCCTACTACCAGATAATCCAGAATTTTTGCAATTGGCAATATGTTAAAATTTTTATATTATTATGAAAAACGAGGTTGCCCAAAACATATTTTCTACCTGATCTTTGTTGGTTTTGATTTTTATGAGCAAAAAATTAAATAACTTGGAACGAATGTTTCATTTTTTTTGAGTATTTATTTTTCTGGAGGTGGTTTTTAGATGATTTTTTTTAAATGTCACTCTCTGACTATCTAAGGTTAGACAACCCTTGTATAAAGAATATTCTTTTTTTTACAACATATTTATCATAACCAGAAACTTTGACTTTAAATGCTATATTGAAAATGCCAAAATAAATTTTTAAATTTATTGATTTGTAAATATATTAATTTTTGGTAGTAAGCGATTATAAATATGTTGAGAATCACTGCTTTATAGTATAATAATAAACATATATTAAGTAATGAAAACGCTACTGTGTTGTAATTAAGTAGCATATTTCAGTTTCCATGACAACATGTCAAGAGATCTATAGTGATAGCAAACTAACTCAACTAATAATAATACATTAACGAATTCAATCTAGTTAAACGATATTTCATGTAGAAAATAATTTTCATATTAAATTTATATTTCAGATAAATTAAATAAATATTTTTTTGTACGTATAAATTTTCTATATGAATTTATTTGTCAGATTTGTTTATTTATTTATTTTAAATGTTTAATAAAATTGAGCATAAAAGTACTTGAATTTAATTAAAATCGTAAACAACTTATATTGCACAATATTAAATTTTAAAAATTTCAAGAGTTAATCTGATATTAGAAATTAAATTTATATTGAAATATGTTCGTATAAAAATATAAATTTTATATATTTTGAATATAGATTTTTTTTTTTGGTTTTATTAAATTAGGTAATAGATATTTGAGTTTTATAATTAAAAAAGAAATCAGGAAATTATTTATAGCACTATATTTAGTACTAACCTTTTCGTAACTAACAGTTTTACAAAAAAATTAACTTCAACTTTAATAAGTTGGAACATTGAATAAATAATAAGATTATATATTCAATGGTTGGAAGTTGGTAAACCATCTAATTTAGTGTTAGTGTTAATGTTAATGCTAATTTTTGCTGCATAAAACCACCTTTAAAAAAATTAACTTGCATTTCAAAATTAAACCAAGGTTGTGGTAACACCAGGAATGTATAGTAAAATATTTTTCAGAACTCATTGTATTAAAATAATAAAATTCCGATTAATTATTTTATAAAAACGACGTTTCGACGAAACTGAACGTTCGTCTTCACCAGGTTAAAAATTATATTAAATTAGTAAATTTTAACGTTTTTATAAAAAAATTAAACAATTTTATCCTAAAACAGATTTTATTTCAACCAAGAAAGTAGGTTAAAGGATTATATGTTTCTATTAGGTTATGTGTTTATAAAATTGCATTGCTTTTATGTGAGCAGTACTCATTTTTCACATTTCCTTGATGTTACCACAACCGCGGTTTGATTTTGGAAAACAAGCTTAAATTATAAGCGTTTGTTGAATTTTATTTTAATATATTAATTCATCAAAATGAACAAATTGTTTGATATTAGGTTTGTTCCAACACAAATTTAAACTCATACATGGTCATGATCAAATTTATATGCATTCTCACTTTGAATATTTTAAACCGTATATTTAATTTTATATCCATAATTTTAATAAATTTTCGATGATTTGTGGATGTTTCACAAATCTTGTAATTTATATATTTTTGGGATTAATTTTGTGTAGGCAGTATTAAACATTTAAAAAAATAGAATATGTGAAAAATGGATAATATATCAACATCAACTGAATTTTCTTAGCGTTTTATGATAAATTTTGATTTTATTTTGAAAAATACTGGCGTCATTGCAGAAGAGGTTTTGGCGATATAATTTCTGCTCAATAAATTTTTAAGTTTCATATTTTATTACGTCATAAATAAAATATAAAACATGTTATAGATACACTATAAATTAAAAAGCATTTTGAAGTATCTGTAATTTAATTTTTATTAAATTTCATTGTTTATTTAAAGAGAGTAATATAAAATTAAAAATTTTTGAAATACGAATCAGCAAATTGGCAACATAGCAATGTAAAATATGAAATGTTATTAAATTAATATGAACGTATATCATATTTGGTAATTGGGAATTATTATTTCCAAAAATATGCGCTAGATTAATTGCGATTTCCTATTATCAGCACTGAATTATTGACATTCCAAAAATACTGATATATATGCACCAGATATGTTACAATATTTGTTTTATGTCAATATTTGATTTTTCTATACGGTAATATTCAATTAAAATTTAATTCAATACAGCATTTGACTATTTTAACCGTATTTTAACGACATTTGAGAAATAATTTATAATTTTATATTAGATATTATATACAAAAAAAAATGTGAAGTTTGATTATGAGTGTTATGGAAATTTAAAACACAAAACATTAATTCGTTTACTAAACAACAGACCAATCAGTAAGACAATTCGAACATGGTTGACAATCTGGTTGCTTAGTTAATTCATTGATTAAGTTAACAATGCTTTGTGCAATCCAGTTTTTATCTAAATCATAAAATGTAAAACCGACTTTATATGTTGTTTAATTTTTATGGTAACAAGAAACTCAAACACATTTTTATATGGAACAAAACGGGATATACATAATCTGTTTTAACTATGAAGTGTATACTGTGCTCTAAAATCGTTGCAATATTTAGTTCACATATAGTTTAATTTTGGCCATACACTGTACAGTTTTTACTCTGTCTTTCTCTCTCTCTCTCTCTCTCTCTCTCTTTCTCCCTCTCTCTCTCTCTCTCTCTTTCTCCCTCTCTCTCTCTCTCTCTCTCTCTTTCTCTTTCTCTCTCTCTCTCACACACACACACACACGCCGTTTTAACCGCGTGGTTAAAAATCTGTCCACTACTGATTTCAGTTAGTTGAAACTTAGTTGAAAATTTTGAACTGAATAGTACTCCAGTTTTTACACACATTAACACAAATGCTACGATTTAACTGCACAATTTCAATCTGTGCAGTTAAAACTGTGCAATAAACTGAGCGTATATGAGCGAGCAATGATAAAAAGAAATGGATATATTGTATTATTGTATACAGGTAGAATATGATTCAAAATATATAACTCACATATCAAGTATCTTTAATTTTTAATATCTATCTTAAATTAAATCTAATAAATGAAATATTTATAAATGTAATTTTGTCAAGATTATAATTTTAATTTCGAGTTTTATTCGTAAATAATTTTAACACAATTTTAATAAAATTGTATTTGAATAAATTAATTTGAAAATAATTTTTCCGCTTGATAAAAATTAAAGTTTTTAATAAATGTTATATACATATAAAAATTATTCATATTCAATTATAAATGAATATGTATAGTTAACGTGAATTGCAATTTTAATCTGTTTATTTTTATTAGTTTTCAAAATATTTGTTACAAAATAGTTTAATGTAAACCAATTGATATACATTAAATTACACATATTTTTCTTTTTAAATTATTTGCTTCAATAAACAATTTCGAGTGCAATACAATAATTAGATTTCAATAGCTGTGTTTTTTTACATTCCACTTAGATCAGTAAATCTTTTAAATGAGCTGCGCTGAGATGAGTTTTGTTGAGTGAGTTGTATTGATAAATAAAATAGTTTATTTGAATGTAAAGTTTAAAATCTAAGTTCCACATATGATATAATCTAAAATATTAGATGTATTTGGGTTGTTTGCGTTGATAATTTATTGCAACTCGCCGGATATCTATTGTTTGATTTCAAAATAAAATATTCAAATATAAATGTCAACGTATCAAACACGTTATCAAATCTTAAACTAGAAAAATTTAAATTGCGCATGTGCGTTCACTTGAATCTCAGCTAAGGACTAGCTAAATATCAAACTCAGTATCGGTAAGGGGGGAAGCAATTCACTCACTTCGAACTCAGTTACGAGACGATAAATAAAACAGCTATTATTTCAAGGTTACTGATATTTGCTAATCTGAGCTGAGTTTTTCGGTAAAAAAAAACACAGCTAATATATGCTCTAAATATTTCGTATGATACATGTATGTATACTATTTGTGAAATGATTACAATATGAATTTTTAATGCAGATTTTTAAAAAGATATCTTTGAAACTAATGCACACCATAATTTTAAAGATTATAGTAATCTGAAGAGCAACTGAGGAGAATGATTAATACAAGTAGAATTAATGTTGTAGATAAGGATATGAATCTTGTGTTAAATGCTGATAAGTGTTTTAGTATTAAGTGTATAAATTTGTGTATTTGGGTAGTTTATTATTTAAAAATGGCCGTTTAGATTGTGAAATTGAAAGAAAAGTAAATGATGATTGTAAGATTTTGCGTGCTTTGGGTATTTTTACTAGGAATATAAATGTTTCCAAAAAAGACCGTTTGAGTATATACAATTCTGTTTTGGTGCCTACATTGACGTATAGTAGTGAATGTTGGGTTTATCTGCAAAAGAATAAAAGAAAAATGGCTGCTGTGGAAATGAAATTTTTACTTGGGGTATGTGGTGTAACTGGGATAAATCGGGTACGAAATAGATTAGTGTATGATGAGTGTGAAATTGAAAAAAAAATTGTAGCAAAAGTTAGTGTTAGTCGGTTAAGATGATTCGGACATCTTGAGCGTGAACGTTTGGTTAAAAAAATGTATATGAATGTTCTTGAAGTTTTGGACGTCCTATGAGTAGTTGAAGTGGTATGATTGAGAGAGTGGCTTAGGTGAGCGAAAGTTTCCAAGTAGGTAGTAGAAATAGAAGAGTATGTATGAGTGAAATTATGAATGTGGATGAAGCTAAAGTTGCTTGTCTGGTTAGAGATGTTTGGAAGAAACTGATTTCGGGATAATGGAAAGAGTTTGTGTCACAGCCTTTTGGGTACATGGCGTGATTGTGTATGTATGTATGATTGGAAGCGATCATATGCATTTCCAATTTTAATCCTTTCCATATTGAAAATGATGGAACATGTGATAAATGAGAAATTTGCCTAACTCAAAACAATCCCAAATACAAATCTAGTATTTCAGTTATCTAAACATGCATATCACGCTGTTCCACACATGTGTTTAAAATTCACAAATCCCGTTTAGTTATCCTACACATTTCCGAAACGGAAACATTCTCGTACAAATACCGTTTATGAAAACCACAATTATTATTAATATTTTAACTAGCCATAAAATTGAAACTAATTTATTTACGCCGAAAAACAAATGATAGTAAGGTGCCAAATTTAAATTGCAATATTAATATTTTAGATTTCAATTTGGGCGGGACTGACGTACATAGCGAATTATAACAATGTATGTTCTCTCTGTGTGTACATATATCATAGTTAGTTGGATTCATTAGTACTTTATGAATTGTAAGCACTCAAGGGACAGGTTAAAACCAACGCAATTAACATGGTTTTCTCTTTAAAATTGTGGTACGGTACTAACAGCGGTGGTACATTTAAATCTAGTTTATATTAGTAAAATACAATAGCATACTTTTTCTCCAAATCACTCTACTTTAATAATTTTGATAGATTAACTGTTTTCACAAAGCTAGTATTTCGGTAGAATAGAGTTTAGTTTGAAGTTTGTTCAGTTTCTAGCCGTTTCAGTTTTCGTACGTATTCAAATAAAATATTAATTGAAGATGGCAATTGTTTGACGATCTCAACAACTTCCGTTTGAAAATAAGAAAAATTGACAAACGTTTTGCACTTGATAACTCTTCTCTACACTGTAAAAATTTTTCTGTAATTTTATAATACAATAAAAGTTATGGGTAACAAAGATGCCCTGGATTATTATGTAATTTTAAGTAGAATTCAATTTTACATAGTATGTAATATTTAATAAAAAATTATGTAAAACTAATTTACTTTTAATGTAAAATATTTATATATTTTGAAACAATATTTATTATTGCACATAAATGAGAATTATGATACTAAAAAATTAATGAAAAATTACATAAAAATTTCACAAATATTACAAAAATTACAAAAACATTATGTAATTTTACGTAACATGTAAAAATTAGTAATATTATTTGTAACAATTATACAAAATCCATATTTTTTAGCGCATTTTTGTTTTCAAAAAAAAAAAAAGCTCAGCGCTTAGCCAATGCTAAATAAGTTAATTAATGATATTTTAAATTTTGTAAAAAAACAGTGCAACCTATTGAAAACGACTACTTCTATAATTTTACCAGTTGAATCTGTCCAAAATTTACCTCTATAATTTTACAGTTGTTTTCATTTTTCACAATTTTGTGACTTGCTCATAAAAATACTGATCCGTCCATCAAAAATGCGCTTAAGTTCCTCGATTAAAAGCACAAGGACTTTTTTAATTTTTTTTTTATGAAATATTACATATTGTTAGTATTATCACTAATGTCTGTATATAAATTTGTTTTTTTTTATAATTTTTTTTCTATAAATTTTTATAATAATTAATGAAGTAAAATCATTTTACATATAATTTTATAGTAATTTTTACTATAAAAATGTATGTAAATTTACCAAATTTTGCACAGTGTACTGCAATAAATCTGTTTACTCAGGTATTGTGCCGGTAGAGCAGAGTAAATATTGCGGTGTACTATTTGACATATGCTATCTACTCTACTCTACAAATTACAATCTTTAGTATACGTTTTTCACTATCCCAAAGTGTTTTCATTGTGCTAGTAATAAAATAGTACGCAATCTACCACCGTACTCTACTACTAACTCTACCAATGTAAAGTAGGCTATAGGATAGGTGGAATTTTGCACTTATATACTATTCCTGTATTTATAAAACTTTTTATTGAATTAAACAAATAATTAAATAACAAATTTTTGGATTCTGTGCAATGTTTAAAAACTTTTATGAAGTGTAACCATAGAGTTTAGTTTAGATTAGAAGAATTAAAAGTAGAGTACGGTGGTAGAGTGTTTACTATCCAATTACCAGCACAATGAATATAATAAACAGCATATAGAAATAGTACACTCTACTCGTCCTTGTCTCACCACAATACTTAATCTACTCTACCGGCACTATAGCAATGTTAGTGCAAAACGTGTGTCAAAAAAATGTATTTTAACACGTTTTTCTTTTTGTCTGTTTGTTTGTTTATTTGTTTTTTTGTCTGTTCAATAAAAATTTTGCAATCGATTTTAAGTTAATTTTCCGATGAGTGGGAGATTTGAAACTTGAAATATAGATCAGAATTAGATGACAATGCAATATTAACATACATATACAATTACACTATGTAGTCAAAAGGGTGTGGCACAAACTCGTTTCACTATCCCGCAATTAATTTTCTCCAAATATTCTTATCCAGACAAATAACTAATACAGAAACTACAGAAAACAACTACAAAAATATGTAAAATTACAGCACGCATATAAATATCTGTAATAATTGTAAAATACATTTTTTATGTAAATTTAGAAATGTATGTAATTGTATCAACAATAATATTACAGAACTACAGATTAACATAGTTAGAGTAAGAACTGTGACAAAACTAAACAAATTTTACCTATTTATGGCAAATTCCCCATAGCAAATTTACTGTTCTGTGAATTTACTAAAAGAAACTTTCCATCCCGTTGGTAATATCATATTACATAATGTTTGTAATAGTTCCGATATTAAGCATTTTTAAATAATTATGAATAAAATTAGAGCAGTTGAGTAATTATATCTAGAAATACTGGGCAACATAGTGTCTTACGGTTTGTAGGTAAAATTATATAATATTTCTTTTAGAGTGTATTTGTAATAATTATAAAAATAACATATTAAATATTTTTTACAATTTCACGAGCCGCTACTGGTGCGTTACTACTAACTGTATATACCTACCCCGTTAAACGAGCTGTTAGTGCCCCTCGTTTTCGTTTATTTAATTTTTAAAAAGGTGAAAACGGACAGTTTTACCGGACCGTTTCACAAATGTATGTTCAAAGTTGAAGTTATGTACATGCCGTGGTCTACGTGTAATTAGGACCTGTGGTTTTGGTTCACTCATTATTTTTACATGTTTGCCATGCATTATTTATATGGGCGGAACAACTGAAATGATTATTCCATTTCAGGGTTTTGGTATTTATGGATTAAATATTAATTTCGATGTTTTATTTGTTGTCGGTTTTACGTTTCTATTAATAAAATATGATATGAAATAGGTAAATGAAAACTAAAATTATTATAATTTTTGTTTAGTAACAGAATTTTATATTTTATGATGTTAAAAATAGGCAATAATTTAAAATTGATTAAACTCAAAAATGAAGTATTACAAAGATTATCAATATTTTATTATAATAGAATATTTATAGTGGATAATGCCTTCCACTAACATCAGTTTGTAAAAAGAGAGAAAAATCTGTATTAGAACAGAAATAACTTTACTGTAAGACAGTGTGCTTATAGCTACTTTTGGTAGCTTACAGTTTCTTGTAGTAGCTTACAGTTACTTTTAGTAGTTTGAAGTTACTTTTAGTAGTTCATAGCTACTTTCAGTAGTTTACAACTACTTTCCTATACCTAATCATTACTTTTCTTAACGTAGTTGCTTTAATTATTATTTTGAGTAAAAGTAAAAAGTGTATAGTTCTCAGTACGGTGTTTGCATCATTTACAAAGTAGCTTTAAAAGTAGCTTAAGATTTGACAACTACTTTTATAGTAGCTTATAACTACTTTTGGAAAAGGGTAGCTATAACTATAACTGTAGCTATATAAATTTTTATAGAATAGCTTGTTGCTGCAGCTTAGCCTACATTAATTGAGTAGATACTGTACTTAAACACTATACTGTCCTGTTAAAGTAAAGTAAAAAAGAGATAATAAAAAATTCAATTTTAATATATTCAATTTTTATAGATACGTAAATTTTGAATCGATTTATTACGGTTGCAATTTGTCGGCTTATTAATAACATAAAAAATATATTGTTTTAAGTACATACAACTTTTAAATCACTAATTTTTTGCAGATACAATTTTTTGTTTTAGCACGGTACGATATCACTTCTCTTTTTTTAGTCAAACGTGATAAAAATAGAACACAATCTGTGTGCTGTGAATTGGCATTTCGAAAACGGATACATAATTCAAAATATTTCCAAGTGTCAATTGCTTCTTAATTAAATTAAACCCCTAGCAACGGACTAGCACTGCTTCGTTCGAGCAAATGGGAGTACCGAAACCACAATCTGTCTCTTTGCATCTCTAACCCTTTGAACGAGGACCCGGCGTCCGCCGCCGACCGACCGGTATTTTCCGTTACCGGTTCTCGCGGTTACCATAGTTTCCGCGTACAGCTTCCTTTGCCACATGCCTCCAAAGAGGATCGTTTTTGGTCAACAACTAACTGCTTTCAACAGACATATATATAGGTTGACCAATTTACATATGACATGAGTATATGTGAATTGACAGTGAACTAATAATTATTAATTTTTATTTTAGTTCTCCGTTAATTTTTAAAAAGTGGCTATTTATACATACGGTATGTATACGCAATTGGCTATTTATACATACAGTATTTTTACGAAATTGGCTATTTAGGGTAGGTTAGGTTAGTAGGTTGGTTTAGGTTTTTTTTTAGTATGTATAAATAGTCAATTGCGTATACATACCGTATGTATAAATAGCCTTACCCTAATTTTTAAGTATTTGTTTTAGAAAAAATTATTTCAAAGAAAAATTTCAACACCAATTTTTATATATAGGCAAACTATTTATTAAAATACTTGAGAAAAATTTGTAACATGTAGATTTATTTATTGTATATATAATAAAAATTGCGAATAAACATTTATAATCAGAAATTAAATTTGGAATTTAATAATGAAAGTTTAAATATATTTGAAAAAATATGTTTCTTGTTCATTATATTTACCATATAAAAAATATTAAATTATTATGAAAGTTGAACGACCTCTCGAATTGATTTTAGTATATAAGTATATAGTATATTTTCCTGTCATCTTATATACTAAAATTAAATTATTAGTTAACTGACCAATAACTTTTTTTGAGAATATTTGATAATGTAATTGTATAGTGATTAAATTAATAATAATTTGCATGATTTTAAAAAAATATAATGTAATAAATTATATTTGAAATTGTTACTTCTAGTGTACCGCAACCGGAATTAATACAACAAGATGCTGTAGTGTGGCGCTGGTAGCTTTGGTTTGGCGTTCTACCGGCAGATGGCTATATATAGCAAATATTTTATAATTACAACTTTTGTCTTTTGATAACAGATGACGGAGTTTTGTTAAAAGTTGTAAAAGTATATCTATAAATTTATTGAAAAGCAAATTTCTTAAAATATAATATGTTATTTTATTTATTATAATACTTTAAGTCAATAACAACGTTTGTATTTTATTTTGTTATATAAAATTTTGTTCAAATGCTAATTAAAATATTTCATATGTTAAATCAAGAAAATTGTGTTAAAAAATTTGTTATTCTAATTTTCTTATAATGAAATTTAACTACAATTGTTGTAGAAAAGCTACTGACATATATTAAAATTTTTATTTTGTGTAAAATGCAAAATTTTCGAAAACATCGGATGAATAGTTAATAAGTTAATATCTTATATTATTCTTGCAAATTTGTTAAATAGTAATGATATTTTATTTTTGTTTTCAGAAAAAAGTACACAATTTTGTTCCAAATTTTAATTTAGATCAATGTTTTTTCTTTAGATTTTTGTATATTATATATTATTCATGTTTGTTAATTTATTCTGGAGTTTTTAATTATATATTTAAACTTGGTTTGAAACAATAATTGAATATCAACTTATTTTATAGATTGAGGAAAATTGGCATTCAATACGCCGCTCTGGTGTCGAGTAGCGCAACTCGTAGAAATGCACAACATAGGCGTGTAGTATTTTATTTTCATACTTACATTTATACACTTTGATATTTAAAAGTAATGTACTGTTTTATATATTTATATGTTCTTCAAAAATAACTAATAATTTAAAAGTACAGAACTAAATCCTAAAACCGTTTTAGTTTAAAACTAAAACTAATATGCTATTAGCAATAAAATTTAATTAAAAAAAAAATTTACTAAAAAACAAGGAAATTAAAGACTGAAAATACCGAAAAACCACTCGACTTTGCTATTACACGACTTTGCATGACACTGGTAATTTCAAATGCATATTTCAGCCATGTTTGTTTATATGACATTCATGCCATCTCTTAATAATTTACTATGCAAATAGAAAATATTAAATTATTTACATCAAAATCATCTAAAATTTTTCCATCTAATTTGAATTTAATAAAATAGTTATTTTAGTTTTGTTGGGCACAAACAGTTTTGTAAAGAAATTGCAAAGTTGCTTTATAATATTATTGCAACTTTTAATTCTAATAATAATATTTTATTATTGTATAATAATGTATAAATAATATTGTATATTATAACATACATATTTCAAATATTAGTAATTTTTTATGCATATTTTTATTTCTAAATATAAGTACAGTGTTTTTCAATATTCTATAAAAAAAAAAAAACAAACAAAGATGATAATATGAATATCGATTACTTTTTACGTTGATACAGGATGTATGTGTGACATTTAGCTACGCATTTTCAGGTCCGTATTCCAGATTTTATGGGGCACTTAAAATTAAAATAGTTTTATTTCTCGTATAGCATCGAAGTATGCAAATTTTATTGCAATAAGTTTTCTGCAGTAGCTAGATTATATCCACTGGTTTTACGATGTAATCATTAAATTACTATAGTGGGAAAACTAGGATTACGAGTATTTTATGACAAAAATAATCATTCAATTAGTTCTTGTGTTAGAGAACTTTATAAAGATTAGTTCTGGTTATTATGAACAGTAATTTTAAAAATTGGAAAAATAGTCAATTGTTAATATTTAATAAATAATTAGTAATTAACAGAATTAAGTCTTTTATATATTTTTATTAACTATGGCAATGTTAATATAAACGTTTTGGCAATGATTTTTGGCATGCTTTTATATAATAACGATAATTTGTATTTTTAAATTTACTGATCAAATAATGTATATTTGCGTTACATGTAAAATCAATAAATTTAAAAATTTATATGAATAATTTTGAAGGTATACGATTGTGTAGACGTCCGATGAGTAGTTGGAGTGGTATAATTGAAAGTGTTTTGCGTGAACGGAAGTCTCCAAGTAGTAGAAATAGAAGAGCATGTATAGGAGGAATTATGAATGTGGATGAAGCTAATGTTGCTTGTTTGGATTGGAATGTTTGGAGGAGGCCGATTTCGAGATGATAGAGGTAGTTTGTGTCACATCCTTCTGGGTATATGGCGTGATTGTGTATGTATGTATGTATGTATATAAAATCAACTAAAATATTCTGCTAGCTCTGAAGAAGGCAATAGTGATTGCCGATACGTTGGTTTAGTAGTTAATAAAAATATATAAAAAACTGAATTCCGTCAATTACTAATTATTTAGTAATTTTAAAATGACATTTTTTTTAAATATTTTTAATAAAATATGAAACAAAAATATTAAATATTTTGAAGCAATTTTAGTTATTTATAATTTATCGAAATATTACATAAAGTGCCTGTCGTGGCTTAGGTTCTATAAGCTTAATTCTTTTTTAAAGTATTTTTATATTGTTTTATCTTCTTGTATTTACTGTGTTCTCAAATTATTCATTTGTCTTTTATTTAATTTATATAAATAACACTCTTCTTTTTACTTTCTTTCTTATCGAAAATTAGAAAATTTTAAAGTACACACTTAAGTTGCATCTAGAAATTAAAATTTTTACTTGAAGTACTTACAAGTACTTATAAGTATGATTGTCCGTGATGAATTTCATACGAATGAAAGCATATTATTGGCTCATTCGTAAAATATGCGTCACGGACAGGCATATGTACTTGTAAAGTAAAGTTTTCAAACTTTGAACGCGGCTTCATAATTATTTCTTGATATATTCTACATATGCTGTTTTATAATACTTGTTTTTCTAAATTGCCATAGCAAGAATCTAAGTCATTTGTTGTTTTTTTTAATATTACGTATAATAATCCCTTCATTTTGTTTATAGATGGATATGATAACAAACGTTCACTAAAACTGCAGATAAAAAAAGAAAAAAAATTGTTTATTTGAACCATAAACACTAGACTGTGCCAAAGAAAAATCGATATTTTTTGTTCTAGTGTATTATTCTCCGTTTAGAATCATTCAGATTCTCAAAATTTGAAGCCAATCGGACAACATTTAAAGGTCCATCAAGTAGAACGTGTTTTTAAAGATTTTAATCATATTTTTCCAGATGTTCCAATAGTGTTTTGCTTTAATAGCAAGTTTGACGTATTATTGCATTCAATAACAATGTATTGGATGTGTTTTACATGACAGAAGTTTATTTTGAAGAATTAACTCACAAAAAATATAGTTATAATAGTTATAATATATAGTTGTTCAAGAAAGAAGCTGAAATCACTGTTTTTCGCTCATGAAAAATGGGCTAATTCTTCAAAATAAACATTAAAAGTTTTTATCTTTTATTATTGATATTTTAAAGGACCAGTTGTATAAAACATTGTTTAGTGACTCGATGAGTTAACTAGACTGTCAACTGTCTTTGAAACGCCTCATTGATTGGTTGACAATTTAGTTATCTATTTAATTTATTGATTTAGATAAAACATATCAAAAAATCTGTTAGAACTCATTATATTAAAATAAAAAGGCTTTAATTAAAAATTATACAGAACTTAATCTTATAGCTTTTTATGCAATTGGCCTAACGAGTTATAAAAGAAAGTGTAAATTTTAATTTCTCGCGCTTTTTTAACGATCTATTTTAAAATTAATGATGTGTCTTTATAATGTTTATATTACGGCAAAAATTTGGTTTAATTTAATCTGTGTTATATATTTCTCGAGATTCTCATATCGTGCCGATATTTGAATGGGATTATCGGTATGACGAAAATTGTCAACAACAAATAAAAACTGTTTTGTGTTTATAGCAATATATAGTAAATTGATCATAACTCAGTGAGAATGTAATAATTTTATGATCCAAATTTTTATTGTTATAAACTTTTCTATTGTACTGTATTTTAACAATCGCTTTATTAAATCTAGTGTTGAAAAATGACAATTTTTATTTCAAAATTTTTAAACGAGGTTATATTTTAATATGTTGCATTTTATGTTCACCGCAAAAATTCGCAATTTTTGTCGATAAATTTTGTAATTTTACTGGTATATCGTACAATAGCTATTATTCATAAAAAATTTAGATGTCTGTAAATAAAACATAGTTGCAGCAAACTGTATACATAAAAATTTGACCATGTTATTTTTTTATTTATAGAAAATTATGTAATTTTACATGATGTATATTTATAAATTGAATTTGAAGTGCTAATATTGGATTACATTGAATTACTATATCAGATCAACCATGGATTGTAATGTTTGGCAGAATAAAAAAGGATAAATATTGGCATTAAAGATTAACAATATACGTCGCACTGGTGCCGTGTAGCGCAACTCGTAGAAATCTATAACACAAACGTATAAAATTTTATTTTCATACGTATATTTGTACACTTTAACATTTAAAAGTAATGTACTGTTTTATATATTTATATATTCTTACAAAATAATAACTTAAAACTACAAATTAAAATATTATTAGCAACAAAATTTTAGTTTAGTTTTAGACAGAAAATACAGATAAACTAGTCGACTTTGCTATTACACGCGTACGCCACTGGTAAAAATATTTTTTTCACAAATAGGTGTATACTGTATATAGTATATAAATTATGTTTTCTTAAATTTTTTAATAAAAACATCAAATACTTTAACAATAACTAACATTTTTTTTTTATATATAAAATTACAAATTTAGATTATTTACATAGATTTATTTACTTCAATATTTTTCAATTAAGTGTTACAGTTATCATGGTAGTTGATTTATTAGTTTCGAAATTTTAAAAAAACAAAACAAATTTTTAAAGTAACATTAAAATAATGCTAGTTTAGAATTTTATGCTAAAGAAATAGCGCAAATTTATTGATAATTTTACAATAGATTATACAAAAATAAAACTGGATTAGATAATAAATGTTTTATTTGATTATTATTTATGTGATTCGTATATTTTTTTCTAATAATTATATATGTAGAGTATATCGAAACGAGTATATACAGAACTAAAGCTTTTTTTTAAATTTTAAATTAGGTAAAAGATAATCATTTTTATCCAAATGAATTATCTGGATAAAATTATCTAGATAAATTCGATAAGGCTATGGTATATTTTTTATTAATTGCTTGTATAAAGATTTTTGAAATGGAACTTTTCAAATAAACACACACACACACACACACTGTATATATACATATTTTCACGTTGAAATTTCGGAAACTGATATATAATTATTTACAAACAAAATGTATTAACATATTACTACAAAGCGTTTTATAATTTTTGCTCTTTTTATTTATTATTATATATTTTGTGTCCCCATTGAGAAACTGGTTCAATGCAGCCAATCCAGTACTAGAGCCCAGCAATTACGACCGAGTCATCAAAGATTGGAATTTAATAATAAACTTGTCGACTTTATTGAACGAAAAAACTATATTTTGCATTGCACGTATGTAATTATATATTACTGAATGCTAAAATGCAATATCATTTCTTTCTCATTTTCTTCTTTCTTTAATTTACTCTCATTCTCTGTCTCTCTCTCTCTCGCTTACTCCCGTACTTTTACTCTTCTTTCGTTCTACATCTCATTTGGTTTTTACGCCTCTAGATTATTGTCTCACAGACAAAGTTTGTTATGTATCTGGATGGCGCAAAGTTAGTTTGTATTGTAATAAAAATATAATACACAAAATTTTTATTTAAATGGTATAAAATATTGAAGAGAGAAGCTAAAACGATATATTTATTAACATAGTAAAAATCTTTCAGATTAATTATATTAAAATTATTATATTATATTAAAATAAAACGGCTTTAAGTTTTAGTTTTAGTTTTAGTTAAGTTTTAGTATTAATATTTATTTGTAATAGATGTTCCGACGAACTCAACGTACGTCTTCATTAGGAAAAAAATATAAATATTTTAAGTAAATAAACAGAATATGGAAACAAGTTACTAGGTAACAAAATAAGTACATAACTAGATGTACTCTGTGCACTGTACACTGTGCTCACACCAGAATTAAATTTTATATTTGTCGTATTAAAATCCCTGTATATCAACAGCATGATTGAGTGGTTTGGATCCCATTATAAAACATAAGTCTCTGGCCTAACAATCCGCACCACTGACATTATATTGTAAGTAAAATTTTTAAGAAATTATATTATCAGTTTCTTGAGCATATAGCTCCTATGTTCTACTTAGAAATTACGGTAGATATTTAAAAGAAATTTAATTTTTTTTGATTAAATAACGCCATTTTAATAATTGAAAACAAATATTCGTATTTTATTTACTCTTAATATAGGATCTTCTCTCCGTAATATTTACTAAATTAACCAAATAATTAATAAAGTAGTTTTTTGTTAAAACTGAAATTTACATTTTGTTTTAAATTAAAATCTGTATTTTATTTTTTACATGTGGCACAAACCCATACTTTAAAATGCGCAATCTAGTGTTTCCAACTCATCTATAGTTTCATCGTTCGAACACGTATATTGGCCGAACTAAAAATGCGAAAAGCAAAAAAAAGCGGTTGAATTCTCTTTCGACTTGTTCCTTTCTTTTGTTCGGCTTTCTATCCAATTTTTTATTGGTGATTTTATTTTTGTCCCGGCATTGGATTTTAATAATATTCTCTCGTCGAAAAGTTTGGAACACGATATTATTCGTAATAATTTATTTAATATATAATATCAGAGATTTTGATCAGTTACATGAGTTGATGTAGTTTATTATTGTTTGCGAATGCATTTAATACATTATCTGATTTGAAAGTTTTATAAATTATAATGCTAATGGAAAAAGATATTTTACTTGATGGCTTTTTTTTTTCGTCTTATCCAATATTTACTTTTTTATTATGTGGTTGCTGTTTTATGGAACTGTAATTAAATGTTACAAAATAATTGTGTGTCTACATAAATAAAAGTGAAAAGTTTATGTTTTATCAATGCTATAGTTTTGTTTTTGGTACAATTTATATTTTTTCTGTATTGCATCGTTACTCTGCTATCGTCTTCGCTTTAGTTAAGTCCGCTTTTGTTTATTTCACGCTTAGAATGCCAGAGGCCTCGAGTTCGAGTTTATATTTTTAATTTATGTTTCTCATTTTGTGTTTTCCTTGTATATTCGTGTAATTTGTGTTTGTATCAATTTATAACCTTAACTTATTATTTAATTAAAATTTAAATAATAGAAAAAATATATGAAATTGCATGGTCACTACCTTTTACCATCTTTTACGCACGCTCCCTAAAGTTTTTAAATATACGCTATCGCTAACCGTTTTTCGTGTTACAATAATAATATCTACTTTATGTTACAGTTACGCCAGTTATTAGCATTAAATCCATATATTGTAATAATTTTAGTTTTTTTTAATATTTTGTTATTAATTTTATTCCATTATTTAAATAGAATTACTTTTTAAATTGTTTTCGTTCGATCGTTCGATCGTTCAATCAATCAACCATGTTTGTTGTAATCTCTATTTTCGTTTTTTATTTAAATAGTATAATTGAAAATCATAGATAAAATGATATATTTATTAACATAATAAAAAATCTTTCAGAACTAATTATATTAAAATAAAACGGCTTTAAGTTCTAGTTATGTATTAATATTTATTAATAATAATCGATGTTTCGACGAACTCAATGTACGTCTTCATCAAGAAAAAAAGATACAAATAATATTTATAGTAAATAAAGAGAATATAAAACCAAGGTACTAAGTAACAAAATAAGTAATTAGATTATGAAATTCATAAAGAAAGCCAAAATTTTATTTAAATCAGCGTCTTCACAATGCTTGATGTTATTTTTCAGGGCTTCGGACCGTTATATTTTTGACGTTCCGGTTTTTTTTTCTGGTTCAATTAAAAACATATATATATATATATATACCGGGTGTCTACTTTTTTTTTGTTACATAGGGAATACAATGCTAAAATTTTCATTTGGTGATAAATTTTCCCCTAATTATTATAGAACAAAAGTACAAATACAAAAGTTGTTTAGAATTCAAAAATGCATCAAATGATGCCAAATTTATCAATATAGGATGTTCCGATCAAGAATTAGAAGCAAATTAAAATTTCCATTTTTGCGCTCTTTACATCAAAGTGCCATGGAAATTAAACAAATAATTTCATTTCTTCTGGAGTTTGAGTTTGACAGATCGTATTTATTTTATTGTTACGTTCTGTATTATTATCATTATTATTGAAAATAATGAATAAACTTAAGGTAAATGAAAAAGTTCAGTGCGTAAAATGGTATTTTACTGGAAATTCGATACGACGAGTAAGAGATTTATTCAGCGCTTTCTTTGAAAACCGTCCCATACCTTCCGCTATGACTATTCGTAGGATAATTAAACAATTCGAAGAAACTGGAAGTGTGTTAAAACGTTGTAAAAATTGTAGAAAAATCAACGCAGAAGATCAGGAGGAGAATTTAAATCAAAATGCAATTAAAGAAAATACATTGAATATACTTTTGTGTGTAACGGAAAACCCAAATGTTAGTGTGCGTCAACTTGGTGCTGAATTAAATTTGCATCCTTCAACAATACATAAGGTACTAAAAAATGAAAAATATCATTCTTATAAATATTCCACGCACCAAGAGATATTTGAAGCGGATAAAATGGCTAGAAGCGAATTTAGTAACATTATTATGGAAAAATCCAATTTAGACAGAAACTTCTTGAAATCTATTTGTTTTACTGACGAGTCTACGTTTACTTTACACGGCGAACCTAATACACAAAACTTTAGAATATGGAGCCAAACAAATCCTCATTTAATGGTAGCAACACGTACCCAATATCCAGAAAAAGTTAATGTATGGGCTGGAATTTTTGGCAGGTGTATAATTGGGCCATTTTTTATTGAAAATAATTTAAACAACGAAAAATATTTGGATATGTTGCAAAATCATATTGGTCCGCAGTTAGAAGAGTGTGCAACTCAAGATAATGTTGTCTGGTATCAACAAGACGGATGTCCGGCACATTACAGCTGCAACATTAAATTATATTTGGATCAATGTTTTCCAAATTCATGGATTGGTAGAGGTGGTCCAATTAATTGGCCAGCTAGATCGCCCGATTTAGTACCGTGCGATTTCTTTTTATGGCCATATTTGAAGGAGAAAATTTATAAACGACATATCAAAAATCTTGTTGATTTGAAAAATGCCATTGTTGAAGAGTGCAATAATATAACACAAACACAATTAAGCTCTGTAGGTCACGAATTTTATAACAGATTAGGTTATTGTTTGGCAGTTAATGGCGATTTATTTGAACATTTAATTTAAATTGTTAGTTTCGTTTTTGTTCTCCTATATCTTGTATTCATGAATTTTTCTGTTTTATAGGTATATTGAATATTGTAATAAATAAAGAAAGTTTTACGGAGTTCAGCTATTTACTATTTATTAAACTCTTATCCGACGTTTCACTGCACAACTTACAGCATCCTCAGGGATAAGTTTAAATTATTATAATAAATATATTAGGCATAATGCCAGTCATCTAATTCAAATGTATTGTTTTTATAACTTGAAGTTAATAAATAAATTAAACAATTACTTAAAATTATAATGGAGACATTCACAATTTAAAACCACAGCTAGTACGTAGTGTACAGCCGAGTAAAATACCCTTTCATTGTAATAAATAATAAATACTTAATACTTTTTATACTTAATAGCTTTTCATTTACATTAAGTTTATTCATTATTTTCAATAATAATAATAATAATAATAATAATAATAATAATACAGAACGTAACAATAAAATAAATACGATCTGTCAAACTCAAACTCCAGAAGAAATGAAATTATTTGTTTAATTTCCGTGGCACTTTGATGTAAAGAGCGCAAAAATGGAAATTTTAATTTGCTTCTAATTCTTGATCAGAACATCCTATATTGATAAATTTGGCATCATTTGATGCATTTTTGAATTCTAAACAACTTTTGTATTTGTACTTTTGTTCTATAATAATTAGGGGAAAATTTATCACCAAATGAAAATTTTAGCATTTTATTCCCTATGTAACAAAAAAAAAGTAGACACCCGGTATATATATCGGTTCGGTTCCGATTTTGTTTCGATAATTTTATTCCATTATTTAAATAGAATTACTTTTTAAATTGTTTTCGTCGTTTTTTGTAAAAACTTTAACCAATCAACCATGTTCGTTGCAATCTTTAACTCCGCTTGGAATTGCCGATTTTGTAAATCTTATAAAATGTTACAGTTACCGGGGTTTGCGGTAATCTTCGTGTCTTCAAATTTCATATTATGAAGAAATTTTAATGCAAGTTACTAGGAGTAGAACATTTTTTTTTGTGTTTCGTTCAAATTGTATGGTCTCAACTTGTGCCTCAGTCGCAAATATCTAGACTCAATACAAAAATATATTAAATTTTAACACTTTAACAAAGAACCTTCTGGATATTATTACCGTATACCTGATAGACTATACTCTATTATAATTACTAGATCACGAAATTATCTTTGAATTAGTTAATTCTTCAACAATGTAAACGTGCAGTGTATATAATCACTTTAGCTGTTCTATCATCAATCAATAAGGCGATAGTGACATAGTCGTCGGGTAAATGCATGCATATAGTCGAACCGAAATAGCATTAGGTCTATTAGACGTAAATTCATCACGCATGTATCCGTACCTATGGGCCAGAATGCATTATCGTAGCGCGCACCTGTCTGTATGTATACGTATGTTAAGCATGCGAATGGTTGAATCGCTACAGCCAATTAGCCGATGTAAAATGTGTCACACGACAAAGATGCAACACCACATTTAACACATCTTGTTATGCTAATTCACGGAGAATATATATATATATATATATATATATGTTATTATTCATTAATGTATTTTATGGCGTTGGAAGTCATCTGATATTATTAGAAATTTTGATATCCAGAGAAGATGATTGGAGTCAAATATTTTTTATTTTTTTAATCATATCAATATATTCATATTATGTTAAAGAATTCGTTCATAGAAAGCAGATGTAATATTATTTGTCAAATAATAATGTTATTATTGTACTGGTCAATATAATATACCAATAAATACTAATACTAAATACTAATAGTTGATTTGTTGTTTCGACTCCGCCTTTTTTCTTTAAAGCAAAAAATTAATAAATTTTATTGTATAAAATAAATATAAATATTTTGAATATAACACTTAAAAAATCAATTTATTATTTAATTTTTGTTGTTTTAAATTTAAAAACTATGATGTTGATATAGTTGCTAGCGCCATTGTTGAGATTGACATCACAGACATGAATTAAGTTAGATTTCGGAAAGAGGGGAATATCGCCCATGAAACCTTAGTCATATCTCTTGCGTTATGAAAATGTTTAACCGCAATGCACCCCCTGCATCAACACATTTGTCGATTTAACTTTTACAAGTATTCTTCTAGTCAAAGACGGATTGAAATAATGTACCTATTTTAGCAACCCCAGTTTACGGACTCAACCGACATATATATTTACATGTAAATTACAAAATATATACTATAATTATAAATAAATATATTAACTATTTTATGATTAATATTAGTTTTACAGAAAGAATCGCAAAATAATAATAATAATAATAATAATAAAACCGACCTTGAACCACCGGTGAGCACCTTCGAATTTTGATATCTGTGTTCGGGGAGCCGACGAACGCGAACGCGAACGGTCCCCGGCACGTCAGTCAAGTTAGCACCCCCCATTCTCCAAAAATTAAAACAAATTAGCTCACATTTATGAGCTATTTATGAGCTATTTTTGAGCCACATTAAAAATTTTTGAGCTGCAAAACTATGCACGAAAAAAATGTTTTTCGATGGGGGGTGCTAACTTGATTTCAAGTTAGCACCCACGCTGTCAAAAACTTTTTAAAAATCAAAACAAATTAGCTCACATTTATGAGCTATTTATGAGCTATTTTTGAGCCACATTCAAAATTTTTGAGTTGCAAAACTATGCATGAAAAAAATGTTTTTCGATGGGGTTGCTAGCTTGACTTCAAGTTAGCACCCACGCTATCAAAAATTCTCCAAAAATTAAAACGAATTAACTCACAATTATGAGCTATTTTTGAGCCACATTCAAAATTTTTGAGCTGCAAAACTATGCATTGTTGTTATTGTTATTTATTGTTATTATTATTTGGATATTTGTTGAAACCAATTCATTCTCTTAAAAAGTGTTCGATTTTATGCTTTTTAGAAAGTAATTATAACTCGAGCACTTTTTGCCTTATCCCAATACAGTTTCATTCATTTTACATCGCCTTCATCAGAATTGCCATCTTAGCTGACACCGCGCGTGTAAGTTTTAAAAGTACGTTTTTCGTCACTGTAAATCTATTTTACAAAAGTTACGCAAAACGAGCTCATAAATAGGTCATCACTCTGGGTCTAATTATTCTACATTATATATATTTTTTTAATTGGAGGAGGGTACAATCTTGACGTCATGATAAACCGCCAACCCACCCCCCCCGCCCGTAATTTTAAATAAAATGTACAATATCTAACATGAGATTTATGATCACTTTATAAGCTACTTGTGAGCGACAAAATTTATTTTTGAGCTCTATTTTAAAATTTGAAAATTCATTTTTCGCACGGGCAGAATAGTGTAAATTTTCGAGTGTCCAAAGTGGTGCACAAACATAAATTTCGACACTCATAACTACTTCATAAAGAGTCCATAAATCTCATGTCAAATATTTCCCATTTTATTTATAATTAAAAGTGGGGATGCTAACATGACCTAAATTTATTAGCACATTATTGAATAATAATTTTGTTCCATTTTGAATATGCAGCACGAAAGTAGTTTTTGTATTTCTCAAGTAACTCATAAATCAACTCTTATACAATAATTTGTCCGCATTTTTATTTTGCAGGCTTAGTAATGTATCAAACTAGTCAAAATTATATAAATAAATTAGAGTTACTTCAAAACAGATCAATGAGAATAATTTTAAAATGCTATAGATATACCAATATACAAAAAATGTTAAAAGAATTACAGTGGTACAGTGCGATATAAAAGGATTAATGGAAATACATATAATTATATTAATCCATAAAATAAAATTAGGTCCTCAATCTGATTATTTTAAAGATAAATTAGCTAAAACTGAATATATACATAATTATAATACTCGGCAAAAAAATAAATTTTACATTACTCAAAAAAATACTAAACAAGGACAAAATACATTACTGTTTAAAAGAGTGCAAATATATAATAAGTTACCTGATAGTTTTAAGAAATTACATATAAAAATATTCAAAATTAGCCTTAAGGATTATTATTTAAATAAAGTATTTTTATGTTTATAATAGATTTAAAAAATATTTATATATGATTTACATTTATATATTAGTATTTTTATATTATTATTTTGTATTATTCATGTAAGCATTTAAAAATTTTGATAGCGAAAAAAATTTTTTTCATGCATAGTTTTGCAGCTCAAAAATTTTGAATGTGGCTCAAAAATAGCTCATAAATAGCTCATAAATGTGAACTAATTTGATTTGATTTTTAAAATTTTTTTGATAGCGTGGGTGCTAACTTGAAATCAAGTTAGCACCCCACACCGAAAAACATTTTTTTCATGCATAGTTTTGCAGCTCAAAAATTTTAAATGTGGCTCAAAAATAGCTCATAAATAGCTCATAAATATAAGCTAATTTGTTTTAATTTTTAAAATTTTTTTGACAACGTGGGTGCTAACTTGAAATCAAGTTAGCACCCCCCATCGAAAAACATTTTTTTCATGCATAGTTTTGCAGCTCAAAAATTTTAAATGTGGCTCAAAAATAGCTCATAAATAGCTCATAAATATAAGCTAATTTGTTTTAATTTTTAAAATTTTTTTGACAACGTGGGTGCTAACTTGAAATCAAGTTAGCACCCCCCATCGAAAAACATTTTTTTCATGCATAGTTTTGCAGCTCAAAAATTTTTAATGTGGCTCAAAAATAGCTCATAAATAGCTCATAAATGTGAGCTAATTTGTTTTAATTTTTGGAGAATGGGGGGTGCTAACTTGACTGACGTGTCCCCGGCCCATACGCCATACCGCGCTCGCTGCCCGCCCGCCTGCTTATTATTTGTTCCATTCGATTCGAGATTAATAAAATTATATCGTCGGATTTTCGGATTACACTTTCACTTAAATGCTTAGTTATTATAGATCATAACATACCGGAACTACAGAAAAGCGTTTTATTAGGCACATCTCATATTCTAAGAAAAGTCCTGTTATAATGTATAATTGTATTTATTTATATTTATTGCCAAACTCTGAGATGCATGGTTTGCATCTGAGTGCGACATAGCAACAAATACCAGGTAAAACCTGTGAAACATAAAACACATAATAATAATAATAATAATAATAATAATAATAAAAAACTACCTTCTAATAAATTGTGAACATTTTTTTCTAAAAATTGAAATTTTATTTTCATTTTTTACATCAGTATTTAATTTATTAAATTTCAGTTATATAATAAATTTTTTTTATAATACAGACATTTTTATGTATTAGTTTTGTGTAAATTTGGCAATAAAAATCATTTTTATTTCTTAAATTATAATTCGTAATTATAAAACATTTACTAATAACTTATTTATTTGACACGAATTTGCTGTATATTTAGGCATTACCCTAAATTCACCTGATGGATTTATCATTTTATCAGAAACCCCTTTATATGACATCAATATTAAATAGTAGTATAAACATTTTTCTAAATATACAATATTTGAGGTTTTATTTTTTTCAATTTTATGGTATCATAGAATAAGTTTCTGATGAGCGATGATTCAGCAGCTGAAACGCGTTTTGATTATGTGTGCAGTCTGAGGCGATTTAAGAGCACGAAGAGTAGATAGATACACATATGATTTCGATTTGGTTTCTCATGCTGAGAATGTAGATGTCTCTGCTGTTTGACAGGTACGTGGATGCTGGTACGCCTCAGGTATACAGCTAATTACGAATCATGTGTACATGTTGAATGTAAATTAATTTATTGATATCGCTGGAAGGTACCCTGCTTGTGCTTATATACGCCGTGACATGATGGAGGCAAGATCTAGGTTAAGATCAACAATTATATTCTAATATTTTTATTACAAAGATTTATTTACACATTTAGTGTTTTGCGTGAGCTAATCTTTCAGAAGTTTGTATAAGAAGCATCATGAATGTAGATAGAATAAAAAGTTGCTTGTCTAGACAGTAATGTTGGTGGAAACTAATTTCTGCATAATGGAAACAGTTTATGCCACACCCTTATGGGTACATAGCGTTTATGAATGTACATTTAAACTTCATATCTTGGGCACTTTAATATAACATTAGGTTCGAAAAGCTCAAAATCAAACCAGAAGTGTGAAGTCGAGGAATTTTGCCGGAGTCGGAGTAGATTTTTATTGTTGCGACTCCGACTTTTTTTTGTTAAAACAAAAAATTAACAAACAAAAGATAGTTTTTCTTTTTATTAATAGTAAAAATAACGCCACAACGTTATCACTAACAATTTGAATTATGTAATGGTCGATAAACCTAAATATAAGCACAATACCGTCTTACTGCTGGAAAAGACAGTGGCTAATCATAACAAAAAGTTTAAATAAACTATTTGAAAATATTATGAACTACATTGCATATTTTTGATAAATAAATTCAAGGCATTGCATTTGCAATATTTAGAATAATTAGTAACATTATTTTTGTGAATATCTTATATTAGTTTACTATGTAATATTATAACAGGAAATGTATTTTCTGTAGTTAATTTAATATCATAAAACATAAAAATTATTATCGAACTAAAAGTTGGAATCGGATAAAAAAATTCGATTCTACGCCGCTGCTAATAACTGACAAATAATATTGCAAATTTTGTGTAAATGTACAGAATATTGTAATTTTTATAGTTTGATACACTATACAAAATAGTAATTTTACATAAAATATGTACTGTCTATACAATTTCATTCTTTATTGGAAAAAATATGTAAATAATGCCATACAGTATTGCTAATATAAAATTACGTTATTTTAGATTTTAAAATAAAATTTATGAAATATATGTATAATTATTACAAAATAATGCTTGTTGAATTACATGAAATATGAGCAACAAAAATGCCAATATTTTGTTTAACCTTAATTATTTGTACAGTGTAGATTTCAGCGATGAAATTAGTATAATATTTCTCAAGCTTTGTTTAAAAATCTAAAAATATATAACCAGAATATTATAAAAATAAATAATTGCTTGTCACGATATTTATAAAGTGAAAGTAAATACAGCTAAGTGTCAAATATTTAAAAAATAAATTAAGTGTTAAAATTACCTATGTATTTTAATTAGTATTGTGTATATATATATATATATATATATATGTATATATATATATATATATATATATATATGTATATATAGCGTGTCCCATTTTAAATTATATTTTGAAATATTTCGAGAAATAAGCAACGGATAAAAAAAAATGTTCCGAATCAAAAGTTTAATGGTTAAGAAGGGGACATCCGATTCTGTCAAATTTGTGCTCCCCGGTCTCCCAGGGCAGCAGAAAAAGAGAGCAACTTTGAAATTTTAAACACAAACTCCCATTTTCAATTGCAGATTCAAATAAAGGATAAAAAAAACCATGTAGATTTTACGGAAAGTGTTTTTTTTAAGTAAAAAAAATTTTTTTCGACATCAAGAGGAAGGAAATTTGATGATATTTCGGAAAAATGTTAAATTTCATCAAATTTACATCTTCATTCACCTCCAGGAGAAAGCGGTAACTTTGAAATTTTAAACTGGAAGCCATACTAATTATTTCCAAATCGCATTTAAAATAAAATCGTCTAATACAGTTATTGTAGGGGAAGGGGGGGGGGAATAACTTTGATAGAATCGGATTTTTTGAGCTGTTGCTTATTTAAATTGGGACATCCTATAGATGTATATATATATATATATATATATATATATATATATATATATATAATAATTACGTTCTGCATAAATTTTAAATAAAAATCGACGTATCGACATACTCTACGTATGTCATCATCAGGAAAAATTATATTATTATTATATTATTATTGAATAATTTTTCTTGATGACCTATGTATTATATATACGTACGTTTTTAATTTAAAAATTGTTATGTTAAAATCAATCACAATTCAAAATATTATTGTAAAAATTGTCATTATAACATAGAGTGAAAGAAGTTGATACCTATTTATATTATTATTTGTACACTTCGATCACAATTTACACAACAAGAATTTAAATAATCCTTTATTATTAATTGTAACATGTAGAAAAATTGAACATGGCCAGCGAACAGAATGTAGTACGAAACATAACCAACAAGTTGACCTTTTAGTAGAAAAAAAAAGATTTTATACTTGACGTAAAGTGAGTATATATAGTGAAAGCGTAGCATAATCAATTTCTAAAAGATTATGTCGCCTCGCCAAAATTCACTACCAGGTGTATTAAAAAAAATACATTTGCATTATACTCCATTAACCTACTGGTGTAAAATTATTATTATTATTAAAATTACTTTAATTTTCGTATGCGAAATTGTATCAGTGACATAAAAAGAAATTTAATGTTAATTTATAATGAAATATTAATTTTATTGTTTTATTGAAATGGATTTGATTGGTGTGTTATAAATTAATTTATTTATATTTGTCATTAAAGTCATTAAAGATCGAGGTACATTAATATTTTATTGTTAAATTTATAATGCAATTATACTGTAAGTTGATTTCTTGGTATTTATATATGTATATAGAAAGTGACGAAATTGAGATTTTAAATAATATCAATTTGAAATCTGTTACATATAAATTTTATTCGTTACTTAATGTTACTTAATATTTTACTATGTTAGATAAAACAATTATTTAAATAAAAAAAATATACCTCGTTTTTAAAACGGACTAAAAAGTGTAAAATAATTTCTCCTAGTCCCATACAGATTCCTGAACCCATACAGATTGTCTTGAAAATTTGTGATTGCGAATTTCTAATAGCTATGACAATACTTGATTTAAAACGAAAAACGTGGGGCGCCAAGACAGCTACTCCCTACACTTGTTAGAGATCTATAAAGAAAAGAACTGTGAAAGCACTGAATTAAATAAAATTTGACTTCTATTAATTAAAAATCTATAATTCTTTTGATAAAGTTACCTAGTAATTTGTTGCTACGTACTGTTATTTACTTTAATGTCATTCATTTTTGACCTGATATAAACGAGCGTTTATTTTCGTCGAAACGTTGTTTTTATAAGATAGTTTAACAGAATCCAATTCTAAAACAGTTTTTATTAGTTACTTTATTTAGGTATATATAAATTAGTTGAAATTAAGTTGTTATTTTAGATAAAGTTTAGATAAATAATCTAGAACTTTAGGTAAATCAACTTTTTGGAATAATTACGTTTGATGTTAATTTTGCCATAAACAATAACAAAATGAGAGAGATATGTGATTGTAGGTATACAGTTTTTAAATTACTGTTGTAAACTGTTATAATGTGAGACATGCGTCGTATCTAGGTATGATGTATACAGTTTTTAAATTATTATTGTAAAGTAATCTGTTAGAATAAGTGAACTGTATTTAACTTAAATACAAATATAATTATGATAAATATATGACTCTCAAAAATTGATATCTGGTCTCTCTAGTACACAACTCTCATCTATAAAAACAACTAAAACATTTAAAAAAAATCATTTAACGATAGTTTGTGTGTATGTACAGATATAATTTTTTTAAAATTTTGATTCGGCCAATTTGTCAGCCGGTTTCTTGTCAACAACTGCTAATAACTCTAATCGCATTAATGACACAATTCGAATTTTTTTGTAAAATCAAAATAATCTAGAAAATCACTCAATTACGTCAGTAAATACCTAACTAAATATCAAATTAAAATTTGCCAATTTGTAGATATTAATTTAAAGTCGTAACATTCGAACTTATGCAGGTGTAATAAATAATTTTATTACGATTATAAATTATCAGAAAATTACTTATTAAATCTTAATACGAACATATATACATATAGAGGCGAAAGCGTTCTCAATTATTAATATAAATATGCTACATACGATATTCTTACATATAAATTCGGAATTGAATTTTTGTTTGTCATTCGGAATAAAACCATATTTAGATCGGATCAGAATATAATTTATTATTATTTTATTAAAAAAAAAAAACTGTTTTGTATCATTTTTTTTATTCATTCATTAATTCTTTTTATGTTTGACGATATTGAACGATATCAGAAATGGAAATTACGGTTTTTAAGCTAAAAAAGAGATAAAATAAAATGATAAATTGAATTTTTATTTAGTGGTGAAATGTCATCGGAGATTGAAAATGTAAGAACTTATTTGAGGTTATATTTCAGTCAATTGTATAAGAATTCTGTCGAAAAATGGTAATAAAAATCAAACAGCATTATTATTTATTAGAAATCTGAAAGTATCATATAATCCCAATATTATTATTGAATTTCATTTATAAAAAATGTTAACAAATCGTGCAACAAGAGAGTTTTTCACTCTTAGTAATATAATGAAATTAATTTTTTTTATAAATATTTATACTAATTTTGTTTATTTGTTTCAGGTAAGCGAAATTATGATCATTTATTTAAAAAAGGCAAGTATTAAATTTTAATAAATACATTATTGGAATATGTACGCATTTATATAGAAAGTAACTTTTTATAAAAGTAAAGAACTCTAATAATAGTATATTATGTTACGAGGAGCAGAAAGCGATTTTTATACAGAAATAGAGAATTCTGCTCCAAGTGACATATGTTATTTTTCTTTAAACGTTCCAAATAAAACTAAACTAAAACTAAATAAAATTAAACATCAAGTAACCTTAATCTTACTAACAGTTGTAGAATAAGTATGTATATGTTTATATTATTTATATTTATTACGTGATTTATGAGAATTAATGTTTCTTTTGGTCGAATATACAATTTATAACAAATTTGATGGTGTACATTGCATTTTTTGCACTTCTTTACACATTTTTAATGATCAAATTCAAATTTATGTAAAAATAAACAATGCAACTGTCAATTAACATAACTTGACGTAATAATTTTTAATCGTGTTTGATCGTGTTTCTTTAGTCGAATAAGCAGTTTCTGACAAATCTGGCGGTGCACATTGTATTTCTTGCATTTTGCCAGATCAAATACCCTTGACCATATAGTCACGTTTGGTGCTGCCACCAGTAGTGTATATAGTAACTAACTGTTGTATAATAATATACCTTATTGTAATAACTTAATCATCTTTTTCTGCAGATACGATAATGTAATATCAATATCTTAATATGCTTGAAGAAAAACCATTTTAAAAAAAAAGTATATTATATTATATTATATTATGAGGAGTAACAAGCGATCTTTATTGCGTTAAGTTCAGATATTTGCAGCCGAGGTCAATCAATCAATGCAGGCGAAACATACAAAAAGCATTCTGTTCCAAGTGACATATATATATATATATATATATATATATATATATATATATATATATATATATATATATATATATATATATATATAATAATGTGTGAGAATTAACGTTTCTCTCGTCGAATATGCAGTTTATGACATATCTAGCGGTGTACTATACATTTGCATTTCTTGCACTTCGTAACACAATTTTAATAATCAAATTTAAATTCAGGCAAAAATAAACAGTGCAACTATAAATTAACTTAACCTAGTATATTTCAGTATGACCGCCAGATGTATCAGATTAAATACATTTGACTGTATACTCATGTTTAGTGCTACCATCAGTAATATATATTATTATACTAGTAACATAATGGCTTTTTTCTACATAAGCAACATAATAACGTAATATCAATATTTTGATACGCTTGAAGAATTATTTTTTTATATATTTATCAGTTATTTGAACTAGATTATCGCATCAAAGCATTGAAACATGTCAACGCTTACTTTAACACACCTTGTTAAACACCGAAAACATTGTCTTGACACAAAAAGACACCTGTTACTTGACGTACCGAAGAACAGGAGAAACACGCCGGCAAAATTCTCCAATATCTCGCTCAGCCCATATGATAAGATCCTAGTCTCGTGTAGAAAGGAGGAGGGAGCGCTTGGATTTGTCTTATGTCGCCATGTTCTTGTCTTGATTCGATTCCGATTCGATTCGCCGATAAAATTGTTCGAAAGCATCGCGTCGTTGAGTTGCCAGAACAAGCGTCGCGACGCGTTACGACGCACAATCCTGTTTCGCAACAAAGATGCGTCACTTATCGCTTCACGAATTTTGACGCTTGAAGGATGGAAGGTGATAATATGTGACATTAGCGGAGGATTAGGGTTTTTTATGATTTTTTATGAGAATATAAGATATTTGTTGAGGTAACACTCAAAAGTGTGACAGTGGCAAAATTAATTTATTAACTTTAATTTAATATTTCTAATATTATTAATTAATTAATTAATTAATATTGCATTGTCATTTAGTTTTGAGCTATATTTAAAGTTTCAAGTTTCTAGCTTGTCGAAAAGTTAGTTTAAAATCGATTGCAAAATTTGTATTAAGTAGACAAACAAACAAACAAAGACAGACAGCAAAGCGAGTTAATAAAAACGTGCTAAAATCAAATAATCATGCATAACATGGTCTATATATCTCTGAAATACTTATAAATTAGATATTGATGATTAAAACTTTAATGCTTATTTTTAGGTGTTATTATCATCCCTTAAAATTTGTGTCCAAAATTATGAAATACTGTGTACAACATAATAATATAACATAAGAGGTTAGGTAGGTTACATTTTAAAATACATATTTCGTATATTAAAATTTACATGATAAGTATATTAATGATCAACCACGCGAAATTCAACAATCAGCATCGGCACGATTAGGCTGATTTAACGGTTTTTGTTACCAGTCGGTTATTGGCGGTTAACCGGTTTTAGTCACTATTCGCTTATTTGCTATTAACCGATTAATTGAGGTTAGCCGATTAATTGCGGTTAACCAATTAATAGCGGTTAAACAATTAATTGCAGTTAACAGGTTAACCGCGGTTTATTATCATATTACTATTTTCAAAAAATTCTGACAAGACGAATTTACTTTGCATATATACAGATAGATAAACAGAAAAGAACATATATTCTAAATTACACATGGCATATCGTATATTATGTTATAGTTTTTTAGTTTTTGCTTAAATCGCCATTAATTTATTTTGATGAACTAATTAAATCATTAATTAATTTTTAAATGAAGAAAATTGTAATGACTTGGCTGGGGTTTGAACCTAAGATCTTTTGCTTTCGCGGCCACCGCACCATCAACTGCGCCACAAGATCAACGACTAGGTAATGCATTTTTCTATATATTTTAACTGGTTATGATAAACTCATGAATTTAATCCAGTCAAGTACATTACATGATGTGTCTATACAAACAAAATACTATAACATAATACGCCATGAGTAATTAAGAATATAATATATACCAGCATTGCTAGATTTATAAACACATCATGTGGTGTCAGTGGCGTAGCCAGGGGGGTGTTAGAGGGGGTTGAAACCCCCTCCCCACAAGATCCTGAACGACCAAAAACATACGTATGTGAAATATGAAATATGTTATTTTACTTTCATTTTTATAAAAATAATTTTAATTGCTCTTTATTTTTTATACAAATTATAGTATTATCTTTATTGATTAATATTAGTAATCCCCCCCCCCTCCTCATAACAAGTTTCTGGCTATGCCACTGTGTGGTGTACTCGAATAGATTAATTCATAAGTTTATCATGACCAGTCAAAATATAGAAAATGCATTATTACCTTGACGTAGTTGGTAGTGCAGTTACCGCGAAAACAAAAAATCCCAAATTAAAACCACGGCAAGGTCAATGCATTTTTCTTTATTTAAAAATTAACTAATAATTTAATTAGTTCATCAAAATAAATTAAAGGCGATTTAAGCAAAAACGAAATACTATAACATAATAGAAAAGAACATTTTTATCTATTGAAATATACACCTCCGCCACTGTATCTATATAAAAATCAATTCACCGAACCGCAATCTTCCAATTTCCAGTCGATAATAACTTCAGTTCACATCACGAAAAAAAAACTACCAATACTAAACAGATATCCAAAAATTTCATCTTGCACAATACATATATACGTATGTACATACCACCACATACCGCAAACCCATATTCTTACATAGCATATCTTCTTCTCAGTCAGGGCGGTTGCCGACGTCGGTTGGGGCAAGGACGCCAAATCGGCGCCCGCGGTTTTTCATTAAGCGCGGCGTCGCGACGCCAACATACGTACGTATCGTGTACGAGAGAATGTTAAAAGCGTCGGTTGCGCCCGCTTCTTTTTTTCACCCGACCATGCGTACAGCATTCAAAATGCGATAGCATTTGAATAGTATTTTTCGTCGAATTAAATTAAAATTGGAGTAATTTTTATGGGAGTGACATTGGGCGATAGATGCGGTCGAGTTAAAGTTATTAGGGTGCTTAAAAGTGGTAATGAAATTCTAAGGGTTTTTTTAGCGAAATTGTCACGTAGATTATTTGGTGGTTGTTTCAGAAAAAAAAGATTGAATTTGGAATTGAAAAAAAAATTTATGAAAAAATATGTTTTTTAAAACTACAAAAAAAGAAAGAGTTCAAATGAAAAAGTTTAAAGATTAAATTCTATATAAATTTAATTATATAGAATTATACATACCATCATCATGAAAAAATATACAAGTGACTTAAATAATAAACAAACGAAACATAGAAACAAGTTACTAACTAACAAAATACAAGTAATTAGATTAAAAAATGTATAAATTATTAATTAAGGAAAACCAAATTTTAATTAAATCAGTGCTTTTACACTGACTGATGCTATCTTTGTAAATTTCTATTGCTTCTCTTATCAATCATCGTGAAGATTTTCTAATGTGCCTTGTGCGATATCGGATTTATCTGGATGATTTAGACGTATTGAACTTTTATGCTTGCTTTCCGAAATACGTTTTTAACAAAAATTTTATTTTATTTTGTTGTAACTTTATAGTTAAGTAAATTTATATAATGAATCTTGAATTGTAAATACGACCATATTCATCATTCATAATGGAGCCATTGCACTTAGTTGAATGTATTATATTTAATAACAAAAACTATAAGATTATAAAATAACAATATTACAAATATTTTATTTATTTAAAAAACTGTTATCTCAATTTATAACAGCTAGCGTTGCTATTCAAAAAAGATTTAATTTCGATTACAAAAAACATTGTGTTCCTATTTCAAAAAATGCAAATATAATAATTATAATAATTTAGAATTAAGAAATTTCAGAATTAGAACAGAGGAATATTATTTAAATAAAGACTGAAATAAATTATATGTGAAATAGGTATAAATTTTAGGTTACTAATATATTAGATTATAAATGAAGATTTAAGGGGTTTTCATAGCTGTATATATTTTTACTACTTTGACTGCAAGGAAAAAGTAGTATAGCGTTTGGTACGGTGTCTGTAACATTTTCAAAAAAAAAAAAAATGTATAGAAATCCTTCATATAGCCTCTAGATGACGAATCTGAACTTAGTTTATGTGGGTGTATGGATGTGCGTCGTCAGCTCGCTCGCTCGCTCGCTCGCTCGGTGGTCAGACAAAATTTTGTGATCGCAACTCCTCCTAGACGGTTCAACCGATTATAATGAAATTTTCAGGATAAATTTGCCTAGTGCCCAAGATGGTCATGTGGTTTTGGTTTTTTCCAGTGATGCCAACTTTCCGAGAAAAAAATTACTAAAGTTTTTAAAAATTCATTGTGGTTACATTATTTATCCGATTTTGATCAAATTTTCAGAAAAGATTTCCCTAATGCTCCCATTAATTACATAATTTTATTAATATTCAGTGTTGCCAACTTTCCGAGAAAAAAATTACTAAAGTTTTAAAAATTTTATTATGGCCATGTTATTCAACCGATTTTACTAAAATTTTCACAAAAGATTCTCCTAGTATTCCTATAATTTATGTAATTTTAACAAAATACAGTGTTGCCAACTTTCCGAGAAAAAAATTTGTAAAATTTTTAAAAATTTATTATGACCATTATATTTAACCGATTTTAATCAAATTTTCATAAAAGTTTTTTTTTAGTGCATAAATAAATTATGCAATTTTAACAAAATACAGTGTTGCCAACTTATCGAGAAAAAAATCACAAAATATTTAAAAATTCATTGTGGCTACATTATTTATTCGATTTGGATCAAATTTTCAGAAAAGTATCTCCTAATGCCCACATAAATTATAATATTATTAAAATACAGTGTTGCCAACTTTCCGAGAAATGTCAAAGTAGTCTATATATGGGTTTATCCATATACTTCTAATATTGTTTATATTGTTCACTGTATATTATATGTATATAACCATCTCAGATATATTATTAAACAACAATAAGTTGTGTGTTTTATTTATTGTTCTTTGTACTCGTATTTAATTTATTAAATTTTATCTTGTATAAGATATATTCTAAATTTTGTCTGAATTATGAATGGACAACAAAATATTTCCATCAAGCTGCTAATGTTAATTAATTTCTTATTATATCTGAACAAAAATTATATATTTATATATATATATATATATATATATATATATTTTCATGTTTGTGTTACCATAATTTTAAAATATTTTGCTTGGAAAATTATTATCCTGGATTTTTTAAATAATACAGGTTTTCTTAAAGTCGTTAAGTAATATTATCATACGTATTTCCGTCGCAAATGTTAGTAAAGGTTTAGGTGACATTTAACAGTAACTATTTTAAACTCGACAAAAATTCACAGAAAATAGTTTAATGTATGAATTAAATATACTTTAATCAATAAAATGGTCTAGAATATTTTTATACTTTAGCTAAGTATTTTGTATTTATATATTATCAGTGTTGTGACAGATCATTTTAAAAAAGATTTAGATTTTGAACAAATTTGCTTTTTTTTTGTCGGATCTGTTTTTATTACCTTATTGTCTGTATATGTTTTTTTTTTAGTTTGATTCATATTTTTTATGTGCAGACATGCGAAATTACAAATTTTCATCGAATATTATCCTGTAATATTTAAAATACATTTAAATTGCAGAAACAAATTACAGTGCATTACTTCTTGTACGTAATCATTAATTTGCCATTTACATAATATATTTGCACACTTTGTAAATACATTAAAAATTTACTCAAACTAAATATTTACTCACATTCTTTCATACCTATCTCTATACTCATTTTTACTCTACAGGGTATTATTGCAACCTATACGTTATTTATTTTATTGGCGTAATTTTATTGGCTTTACAATAATAAAAATGCCATGAAAGTTTGCACTTACCGTTACGTTATTTAATAACGTATAGGCTGCTCTAACTCCTTATTCATTTTCACCTAGCTCATGTGTGCTGTAGTGCTCAAATGTTTCGCGGTGTTGAACTGGCATTGCTGCAATCGCAAACGCCTGTATTTGGCCACTCGTATACATGGTTGGGTTACATAGCAAATCTTTTGCAGTAATAGTATCAATGTTTTGTGTTACACTCTTGCTAATAATCAATTCTATGACATTATTTACAGCTCTTTCAAATTTGCTACACAAACACAATACATGCAACTCATAATTGCTCTTACAATCAGAACGTCTGGTTTTAGCACTGCTCAGACCAGAGCACCTACATTGCAGAGTCACAAGAACCACCTCTATTTTTTGACTCTATCGGAAAAAGTCTCTACCAATTTCATTCACATATATATCTCGGCAATCACACTTCATTAACATCATCTCTCAAAACCATTCGTACTGAACAATCGTTACTCACTACATTCAAATTGCAGATTGGCCCTATGCTTTCATATTATATATTATAATGCACTGTAATTGTTGCTTGTATACGTGTATATTTTAAAAATTTATTGACAATTAAACTAAGATGTATAAAAACTACAACAGATATTTGAAATAAATTAAAAAAAAAATTATAATGACAATTTATGACAAGTTGGAAAGTAATTTTGTTCAGGATCACAAATTTTGCGGTAAAATGTGATAAATAAGAAAGTCTCCTGTTAAATAATTTTGAAAACAATTTCAACAATTTATTACCAGATTATTATTATTAACAATAATAACAATTTTTTAAACCAATAGATTAAATTTATTCTTCCTATTTAATTCGAAAATCTACAGAGTAAATGTGCATTTACTTTTAAAGTAAATTATGCCAGTGTTTTTGAAACTGGGTCATACAATAGTTAGTTTTTATCAATTGTTATAGTGTAGGAATAGTAATTTTGTTTAGTTAGTATTATATTAAAATGTTTCATTAGTTTGTGAATTTACGAAGAACATAAATTTTGATTTCACGTGAAAAATATAATTTATATTTTTAATGACACGAAACCAATTAGTAGATATATTGACTATTTCGCTGATTTTATTAATGTTAGTTATATTATAAATATTATTTGCATTATCTAAATACAAAAACCAAAACAATAATATACTTACAAAAATTTCTGGGCTGCTATGCCAATCTATCTTCGTTGCACACGTTTCGTTAGACACCGTAGATGACATGCATCCTCAGTGGTTGATGACTGAATGACATGTCCTGCTGGGTAATCTGATGTAATCTGGTTTATCCCCTCCACTGCTCTCCTCCAATGTTTATCCCCTCTACATCATCATTAATATTGTTATAAAACATATAATTTCAAATATAATGTTAATAAAATAAATAAATAAATATAATTATAAAATAGATATTTTCTATTAAAAAATTGTTTCGTTTCTAATAAAAATTTCGTAATCGTTGTATTTTTAAAAAATAAATAATTTTTAAAAACTTTACTTATAAATAACGAAATTTATCTTATATATTTATATATAAAGACAAATCTAAGTAAACTTAATAATTAAATCTTCTTCAGACTACTTTAATTATCTAGAAATTAGTTTTATTTCTCAATTGTAATACTACATATTGGTTATAAACTATCTACTACCTTGTGATAATGCAATAAAGAATTGTTAAATTCGTTATATAATAATCAGAATTTTTGCTTATAATAAAATCAACAACTGATATAAAACTAAAATCGTGGATTTGCATTGTGTTTCATAAGTTATCAAGTAATTTGTTTTAGAACTACTAACTCGGCCCTAAAACATTTAATACAAATATTGTGATCAGTATTGTAACGTAAAGAAGCCTTAATGGTTTTAAGTACTGTTTTATTTTTTCTTGTTATTAGTACGAGATATTCTAAAGCCTTATTTCGATTTTCTTACTTTCCACAAAATTAGTGATATATTTTTGCACATGGTTAGTTATTCTAAAACTACTTAAAAACAATGGTATGATTTTTAACGGAATTGGTTTTTTTTTTCGGGTCGGTTTTTATTACCGTATTGTCTGTATACGTTTCTTTTTTTTAATTTGAGTCATATTTTTTATGTGCAAACAAGCGAAATAACAATTAAATTGCAGAAACAAATTACAGTGCATTGGTTCTTGTACTTAATCATCAATTTATAATTTACATATTTGCACACTTACATTAAAAATTTACTTAAACTAAACATTTACTGTAACTGGAAAACAGCGTAATTTTATTGGCTTTACAATAATGAAAATTCTATGGAAGTTTGCACTTAACGTTACGTTATTTTATAACATATAGGCTGCTCTAACTTCTTATTTATTTTCACCTAGCTCATGTGTGCTGTAATGCTAAAATGTTTCGTGGTGTTGAACTGGCATTACTGCAATCGCAAACGGCTGCATTGGCCAATCGTATACATGATTGGGTTACATAGCAAATCTTTTGCAGTAATAATATCAATGTTTTGTGTTACGCTCTTGGTAACAATCAATTCTATGACATTATTTACAGCTCTTTCAAATTTGCTACACAACCACAATACATGCAACTCATAATTGCTCTTAGAATCAGAACGTCTGGTTTTAGCACTGCTCGGACCATAGCATCTACATTTTAGAGTCAAAAGCATCACCTCTATTTTTTGACTCTATCGGGTCAAGTTCCTACCAATCACATTCACATATACATCTCGGCAAACACACTTCATGAACATCATCTTTCAAAAACCATTTGTACTGAACATTCGTTACTAACTACATTGAAATTGCACATTTGCTTCGTATTGTATATTATAGTGCACCGTAATTGTTGCTTGTGTACTTGTATATTTAAAAAAATTATTGACACTTAATCTAAAATAGATAAAAACTACAACAGATATTCGAAATAAATTAAAAAAAAATTATAATGACAATTAACATTTTTGGTTGCATAAGTTGGAAAGTAGTTTTGTTAAAAATTACAAATTTTGCGATAAAATGTAACACTAATTTTGTGATAAATAGAAAAGTCTCCTGTTAAATAACTTTGAACACAATTTCAACAATTTATTACTAGACTATTATTAACAATAATAATTATTAATATAATAATAATTATTAAATTAGTAATGTTAATTATATTAAAAATATTATTTACATTATCTAAATTCAAAAATCAAAAAGATAAAATACTTACAGAAATTTCTAGGCTTGTATGCCTTCTTCGTTGCAGACGTTTCGTTATACATCGTAGATGACATGCATCCTCAGTGGTTGATGACTGAATGACAGGTTCTGCTGGGTAACCTGGTGTAATCTGGTTTATCCCCTCTACTGCTCTCCTTTACTGTTCATCCCCTCCACATTATTATCTCTGTGTGTGTGTGTGTGTGTAAGAGAGAAAGAGAGAGAAAAAGAGAGAGAGAGAGAGAGAAAGAGAAAGAAATAATGAGAGAGAAATAAAGAGAGAGAGAGAATAAAACAGAAAGACTAAAGCCCGTATTCCCACCTCTTTTATTTATGAAAAAGTGCTTTTATATTTTGCTTTAAAATAAATTTTTACTTCTCTTATCAAATATGAATATGATTTCTATTTTTGATATATTTATTTATATCTAATATTATAAAATTCAAATAAACTAATTAAAATTGCTTAATAAGTAATTTTAAGTAAAGGTCAATAGTAATTTTGACAAAAATCAGTTTTAATAAAATTATAAAATATAACATATAATTTACAAAATATGAAGTTATAAAATATAAAATTCTAAAAAATAATTTTGTATGTGCATGTTGAAAGATGATTCTTTCAACATGCACATACAAAATTAAAATCACAATAAATGGGTAATAAATGAAGAAAAACTATATAATACATTAATTCAAGTCATATGTCAAACAAAACATTGAAAAAATTAGTAATATTCTCAACAAAATAATTTTACATGCATATAATTTAAAAAATTAATACACATGTGTTCGCAACAAAAAAATTTTATAATGTTGTTATAATAATTTTTAAAAATATTTTAAATAATGGACTGAAGATGGTCGAATAATAGACCGAAACGTCTCCAATATAATATGTACAATGAAATATACGCATCAAACTTTTGAGTAGTGTTTATTTTATTACATTGGGATCCTTATTGCCAACAATTAGCATTCAAAATATTATTATTTTAATAATTATTATTTAAGACCTGATATTAAAAAAAAAATCATCAAAAAATAATATTACACCTTTATTGTTTATATCTATTTTGAAAATATACAAAAAGTAACATAAATATCTAATTTGCAGTTTATAAAACTTTTAAATAAATCTCCGTGTATATTCTTAGGTCATAAATAAATTTATTAATATTCTTGAATAAATTTGAATATATTACTAGTAAGATTAAATAAACTTATCTTGTGGATTTTTTCTTGCACCTAACATATTGATAATGAAGCTAAATAATATATATATATATATATATATATATATATATATATATATATATATATATATATATATATATATAATATGTTGAATCATTCTAAATGCATAAATATTATTAAATTTCTTATACATAATAATACAAGTTACTTATAATATTTATATAGAAAGCTGAATTCATGTCACCAATTATAATGGACAAGTCATGTCAGTTAATTGAAATCTTATTTATCGTTTTTTTTTTCTTGTCTCAATATTCATTCTAATATTGAAAATCACACAATTATTTCGATAATTAATTTTAATAGGACATTAAGTTATTCCGTGACTTTCGATGTGGAACAATCATTATTACTAAACACAATTAAACATCAAATTATTCTACCGTGTTTTATTTGTTTTTTTCCTTACGGTTAGTAATTTGTTTTTGTATCAAATCATTGTAATAAATTTAATCTATAGTTGTTCTAGGTCTATCATTTGGTTATTATAATTGATTTTATTTGTTTTGTTTTTGTGTTGGTTGATTTTTATTTTTACAAATTTATAAATATAGCAGAAGAGATCAGTTGATTTTGAATTTAGTTTGTAAGAATATATAAATTTTGTGATCACATATCTTTCTAATCTTTATGCTTGTTTTGGGTTTTTGTGTGACGCCACAATATTCTCTCAATAACTTTGGAGCTTGAGAAAACAAATGGAGAATTGAAATTAACGGAAATAAATCAACACACCACGAAACATTTAAATTGTACAGTTGTAACACTAAATAATCAAACTCTATCGATTAAAACAGAAGTTAAGTATTTAGGCTTAAATTTAGATGAACAACTCACTTGGAAAAATCATATAGAAGCAAAAATAAAATAACGTGATCTGAAAGTTAAGAAACTATATTGGTTAATTGGTTATAAATCTAAGTTATCATTACGTAGCAAAGTATTATAGAAAATAGATTATAAAATTTAAAGACAATCTTAAGGCTAAAATTATTTTAATTATTCGAAATCAGAGCCAGTCAACCTAACTAAGTAGCAAATAACCCTGGAACTATAAATACTAAGGAAGCTAGTTTGACTGATAGATGCACTTAAAATGGAGAAAAAAAAAGAGAGATGCCAACATGTAACTTATAAATAATTATATTTAATTTTAATTTTTTATATAACTAAGAAAGTAATAATAAAAGATTGTATTTAGCTAAATACTGTAATTTTAGTAAGGTTATTTTGTTGTACAAGTTATATAAACTTTTTTACTTTATCTATAGTAATAAATAATTAAAATATTAATTTATTTAACATAAAAGAAATTTAAAATATTTTTATTTTTATAATATTGTTATTAAAAATACATTCAAATATTGTATTATGTAAAACGTTGCAATTGTGATACCATAGCGATTTTTATATAATATAACTGACAGATAGATAGTTGTACTATATTCGTTTCTATTCGATTATGATATTTATTCGAATACCGATCATTCGATTCTTAAAATTATTCAATAATACCATCACTAAACAAAAATCAAACTCCAGTATAATTCCAAAATTTCAGAATAAAAGTTATCGACTTATCGCAAAAGCACTATGATAGGTAAACAACACGACACTTCACTTTGAATTGGGGATCAAATACGTAAATAAACACGTACAAATATATTTGTCAAAATACAAAAAAAAAGACCCTAAATTATCCTTCAAATGAGTTGGCAGTAAACCTATTATACAATTCCGACGAAACAAGACGGTTAAACAGAAAAAAACGTACTAGATCTTAATCAATAATATGTACACCTAGCCAGTATAATACTAGTAGTTAAAAAATGAAACACCATTGGATACTTTTTTCCACGCATATTCTAATTTCATGTATAACATTTACTTGATGGCATATAAGCCAGTTTCAAATTTAATTTAAATATTTAAAAAAAAATATCTCCTAAATTATATACATACTCATACTTATATACATTTCAGAACTCATTATATTAAAATAAAACTGTTTTAGGTTAAAGTTTTGTATTAATATTTATTTAAAATCGGCGTTTCGACGAAACTGAACATCCGTTTTCATCAGGATAAATAATATAAATTACATTACAGTAAATAACAGAACATAGGAACAAGTTACTAGGTAACAAATAAGTAACTAGATCATAAAATTTATAGATTTTTAATTAGTAAAAGCCAAATTTTATTTAACTCAGTGCCTTCACAGTGATTGATGCTAGCATGATGAAAACGGACGTTAAGTTTCATCAAAACATCCATTTTAAATAAAGATTAATACAGAACTTTAAAATAAGGCAGTTTCATTTTAAATTCACACAAAACTTACATAATTTTATTTTTTATAACAATGCCAACATTTAAAAAAATGTGATTTTTTAAAATTTTTTAAAATATTTATCTGACATCAATCAAATTTTCTAGATTCTATTCGTGTCTGCAAAAATTATGTAATATTTTTTGTAGAATATTACTGACTTTCTAAGAATAAAACTGTATTATTTTAATATTGATTTTGTTAAGATTTTCAATATTGATTTACTTACTATAAATGAATATTCAATTACAAAAATAATTTATAAAACAAAAAGCTTTAAGATTAAATTTTGTATATATACGTGTATTATCATGATGATGTATGTAGATTATATCGAAACGAATATTTTAAAATAACTTAATCCTATTTTTTTAAATTTTAATATAATGAGTTCTAAAAGATTTTTTATATTATATTAATTTACGAAATATTTAGACATAAAAAGTTAATAAAAGAACTTTTTATAAATAAAATAATATTTATATTTAACAAAAAAGATTTTTAAACGATAAAGAAAACTTATCCTGATGAAGACAGACGTAGAATTCGTCACAACGTCGATTATAAATAAATATTAATACAGAAATTTAACCTGAAGCAGTTTTATTTTAAAATAATAATTATTAAGAAAATTTATATAAATGAACTAGCTATAAATATCTGTGATTAACAACTTAGTAACCGAAATATGAATTGTGTTTATTACGCAAAGGTACTAGTTAAATAAATAAGTTAAAATAAAGGTAGCCATTATGTATCATTAATGAGAATATATTGTCAGTCTGTTTAATTTTGCTATTGTATTTTATCTAATTTCTCATTATTATCAACGCTGGCTGGTTGTGCTTATTTTCGCCGAATTACAGATAATTATTATTTATTTATGTTTTGAATGATTTGTAATTATCGTCCAAATTTAAGGGAATGGAAATGTTTCAAACAAAATAGATTACAAATATAACCTGTAATAAGGATGTTTGTTTTCAAAAAAGATCTAATTTTAATTACAAACAAAATGTATGAACACGTAATCATGTACATATTTTTTATATATGCATTCATACTTATGCAATTATCCATATAATTATCCATGGAGGTTTGACAGGAAATCTTTTCATTCAATCAAAAATTAGTTTCCGCAAAACATTCCTATTCAGATAGGCAACTTTGCTTTGCTTATATTTATGATAACTTTCACCAATGGTGTACACAAGGAGTGGGGGGCTTAGGGAGGATAAATCTCCTTCCAAAAATTTGAAAAAATTTAAAAATAATTTACTTAAAAATTTTATGTGAATAATTATTGTTGACTGAAATATACTTTAATGTGTGATTGAAAGAATATCATATGACTAATTTCATAATCAACAAGCTTAATTTGTAATTCATTTATATATACTTAGTTTCCTTTGATTTTTTAATTTATTTGAACTGACCTGTTGAAAATGAAACGCAATTTGTGTTTATTTACCTCTAGTGACTATAGAAACACAAAAGATATTTCAAATTTTGTGGGAAAATCTTCTGACGTAAGTAACTGCATGCACGTACAAGCACAAAATAAAAAATAATAATTATTTAAATTAAAAAAAAACTAATATAACACGTTTTTAACACGGACTAAAAAGTATAAAATAATTTCTCCGAGCTTCATACAGATTTATAACCCCATACGAAAAACGACAGATACTCCCTACACTCCTTACTATTATCTATTGCATGTACCCACGTTCTTCTTTTTCTAAATGTTAGATATTAACATTTATATATATATATATATATATATATATATATATATATATATATGTTTTGAAGGTATATATAATAGTAATTGGATCAAAGCCATTTAGTCATATTTTTACTATTTGTTTTTGATTTTAATACTGAATATTTGTTTGTAAAAAATAAGTGAATTACTGTACTTTTTTATTATTTTATTTAAAAAAATACTAACAAAAATAATATAAGTAATACTTGTCCAAAATTAACTTTATTAAGCTCGAAAAATATGTCACTTTAAGTTTAAATATAATATTATAATTAATGAGTTTTACACAGAAATAGTATATATTTATAACTTATTCATATTAAAAGTAATTAATTAAATTTAATAATAATCAAACAAAATATAACAAATTTTATTGTAATCAACAAAAAAAAAACTTTAATCATTTATTTATTTATAAGTAAAAAATATAATAAATATTTAAAATATATAAGCATTCAATTAGGACAATTGTCAATTAATTGTCAATTGTCAATTGTCAACTACAAACAAGGGAGCTATCGCTGGTTGAAATTAAAATGCGATTTCTTGCGTAAAAATGCGCCAATCTTAAGTTGTCGCATATTAAATTATAGCTAAACGTACCTGCTAAATGGTGCACAATGATATTCTTTTGGGTAATTCTTCTATAAAAGGTATTTTTATCAATTTCGATATATTAATTTGACAATTTAACATATTTTTTCAATATCGCAGTGAGATTCTTTTTTTTTCATAGCTATCTATGTTTATTACACACATATATTAAATTTTTAAATGCGATATCTCACACACACACCATCACACACACACACACAGGCGATTTTTACAATTTTACATGATTTTAAGCGCGGTTGTAAGGATTTTACACGATTTTAAGCGCGATTTTAACAATTTTACATGATTTTAAGCGCGGTTGTAAGGATTTTACACGATTTTAAATGCGATTTTTACAATTTTACATGATTTTAAGCGCGGTTGTAAGGATTTTACACGATTTTAAGCGCGATTTTAACAATTTTACATGATTTTAAGCGCGGTTGTAATGATTTTACATGATTTTAAGCGCGGTTGTAAGGATTTTACACGATTTTAAATATTAAATATTAAATATTAAATATTAAATAAATATTAACAATTAATTTTAGGACACTGGTATTAGGTTTGTTATCAACGGTCTTACTAATCGATACGCTAGAATGCTATTTACGCTAAATTCTTCAAAAAATCTCTTCACTGCCTAAGTATAATAAAATAAATGAGTTCAGACAAGTAGAGAGAACATTAAAAAAAAATTAACTTTACAATGAAGACCCACAAATCAAGCTTTAAATTGTCAAATAATATATTATTTCACTGATTCCCAAACTTTGCGCCTCGGCGCTCTGGGGAGTCGTGACTGCCTCACAAGAGCGCCGCGAAATATTACACAATTTTTTAATTTTATTTCCATTTTCAATTAAATATCATTACCTACACGCGATATCTAGAGAAGCTGGTACAAACCACTTAATTACTGTGGTTGAATTTGTTCAATTATCTTTTTTTTTGTGATCCAAAATATATGCAAAAAATTATTGGATATTTTGCGAAGTGTACTTGATAGAATTTGATATAGGTCGAAAAAATTTGGGAACTACTGCACTGTTTAATATAGCCGAATATTCGGCCGAGTATTTGGTTAAAATTTGGTCGAATATTCGTTATTCGGTTATTCGGCTAAATTACTATTTGTCACTTTAGTAATAATTATCATAAACTTCAACCAAAATAACCCTCAGCAGGCAAAATTCTGCGCATGTACATGCAAATCGATGAGGCATTAAACATATAATAATTATATAATATATATAATCATATAATAATTTGTCAAAAAATTAAACCCAATCTCTGAATTTTACAAAAATTTAAGAACAGAGTATAATGACGTTTATTGTTAGATCTTAAAAATTTTCCCAAAATCAATAGTGGTAATATTCCCAATAAAACTTCTAAATTAATGACAAATTTAATTAATAGAAAATAATCGTAAAAAAAACAATTTAAAATCTGAGTTATTAGATTTTTTCAAGAAAATGAGACAGATTTATTAACATCTTAAATGATAAAAATGAATATTTTATTTATAATGAATCCGATGACGAACAAACTGAAACCGGAGAAGAAGATGAAATCAATCTATCAAACAGCAGTAATAATTGCATTTTTCAATCTTACAAAAATTGAATCTCTACACACATTGACATACGCTAATTTATTTATTGCTTATAAATTAATGCTAACATTATCTTCCACTCAAGTATCATGCGAATGAACATTTTCAAAATTAAAGTACATTTTAAACAGATTACGAAATTTGTTAAGTCAGGATAATTTCGAGGGGCTTTCATGCTCATGTCATGCGAGAAGGATATATTGGAAAAATTAGATAACGAAAATATCATTAAAAAAATTCCGAAAACAGTCATTTATTAAATCGTCTTTTAACTTACATTTAAATAAAGAATTATATTTAATTTTATGTGTCATTTTTACAATTTATTTTAATTTTTCTATAATATTATTTCCATTTTTATTAAAATATAAAAACATAACGTATTTGATCCATTTTTGGTTGTAGTTATGTTTGGTGCTGCTATCAGTGGTATATAAAGTAACTACCTGCTATACAATAATGTCATTATTGTACTAGTAACATAATGACCTCTTTCTACATAGACAATATGGTAATGTAATATTAATATTTCTGTTACGCTTGAATAAAAATAAAATCATTGCCATATTAGATATTAAACAGATATCAAACTAACATTATTAGTATAAACAACAATCAGCCCTCAGCAGGAAAAGTTGTTGCGTGCAGCGCACGCATACCCATCTCACTAGGGCGCGTGTACATACACAAATACGAGCACGTTTCCCCCGAGCACACACACAGCCACACACACCATACCGATTGCACGCTTCCACTCGCTCGCTCGCTCCACCTCGTCGTCGTTTCGACTGATTCCAACTTGATTTAGTCGCCAACACGCCGCGTTGCATTTAAGACGTTCGCATCGCCACACCGCGTGTGAGTTTTTCGAATTTCGCGTGTGCTCCCCCGCGTGTTTGTTTACCTTGTCACGTGTGTAGGCCTTTTGCGTGCTAGCCGACGATTGACCGAAGGTAAACCGGAGCCACAACTACCCGGAACTGTTTCCGGTTAAATGGATAGATCGTTTTATTTGTGGGGACTAATTCGAGTGATTGGATTAGAAAACAAAAAAAGTGATTTTTATTGTGGATTTGTGAAATGAGTGAGAAATTATAAAATGGAATAAATATTGTTTGTGACATCGTGAACCTCACATGAATTGAATGGTTAATTTACAATTATAATTACAGTAAATTAAAGAAATCACGCACAGTAAAAAAAATTTCAGAACTCATTATATTGAAGGCACTGATTAAAATAAAATTTGACTTCCTTTATTTAAAAATTTATAAATTTTTGTAATCTAATTACTTATTTTGTTACCTAGTAACTTGTTTCTACGTTCTATTTATTTACTGTATATGTCATTTGAATTAGTTTTTCTGGTGATGATGTACATAAAATACGTCGAAGTGTCGATTATTAATAAAAATTAATACAGAACTACATTTGAAAGCCGTTTTTTTTTTTTAAATACACATATATCTACAGTAATGAAAATAATAATGCAATGTTATTCAAGGAATCTGTAGATAAATATAATGTAATGTAACTTATGCTGGTATTCTGTATTATTCTATAAGCTCTGCCGTACTATAGAATTTTCTGTTTTCTTTTTTAATAAATCAAAAATTGCTTATAAAAAAAAATCTATAGTACTACAGACCTTATAGAATTATACAAAATATCAGAATAACAGATTTAAAAATATACAAAATAAAATAATAAGGCTTCAGGATTAAGTTCTGCATAAATTTTAATTAAAAATCGACGTTTCGATATACTCTACGTATATTTTATCACGAAAAATTATACTAATTTTTTTCTTATGATGATATACGTAGAGTTTTATACTCTATTTTTAATTAAAATTTATACAGAACTTAATCCTAAAGATTTATTATTTTAATATAATAAGTTCTGAAAGATTTATTTACTATGTTAATATACAAAACATTTGAATTTGTGATATGAATAATAAGTTAGCATTTACAGAATAGCATTTATAAATATTATTGTGACATCCTAAAGTTATATTTTTACAATAAAAGTTAATAATAAAATTTTCACACAAATATTTAATAATAACAATAATACAATGCTATTTGATAAATCTCTAGAAAAAACCAATTATTTCCTTAGATTTTGAATATTTTTATATAAATTATTGATTAAAAAAAAATATGGAAAAATTGCATCAAAATACACGACAAAAATCAGCAGTTAAAATAATCTATAAATGTTATTAGATAATTCTTTCAAAAAAATAGCATTAATTATCTGTTAAAGCAAAATTTATTAATTAAAAGAAAAATTTAGTGTTACTTAAAAAAATGGTTTTATAAAATAGTTAAAAAAATATATAAATATACTTAGTTTTTTTTTGTTCTAAATATATTGCCAATTTCTTCAATTCGACTAAATTTTAATGTCTTCAATTTTTTATTTAAAATGCTCTATATTTTTGAGTATAAATGACAATATTTTATCTAATTCTAAAAATTAATATAGAACACAAAAATAAATGAATAACTTAAAATTAAAAAAAAAGCTTTAAGTTTTAATTATGTATTATTTTAATATAATTAGTTCTTAATTATTTATCGCAATTTTTAACTTAATTTCTTATTGTATAAATAAACAAGTCCGGGTTTGTATCCCGCTTGGTGCATGAATATTTGTAATGTTTTTATGTTGTCCAAACAAAATTCAAAATTTACCAAACATATTTTCTGCTAAAAGTCTCTATGTTCAATATAGGTTTATAAAAATACAGTCTCGTTGTAATAAATATTTATTAATTACGTAAGACATTAAATAAAATAATTTATTTATTATTTTTAATTAATAGAAACCTGTGTTTTCTAATAAAATTAACAAAAATTGTGACCAATTAATGTACTAAAATATAAAAATATTTATATACAGGCTAATTAATTAATTTTACAAAGAATAGCAAAATAAAGACCAAAAATTTATACTGTTTGTTACATTTGTTATAAAATTTTAAAGATATAAAAATTATGTATTATTCAAGTTAATTTAAATAAATTAATAAATTTCTTACAAAAAGTTTTTGAAGATTAAAAATTACATATTATTCAAGTAAATTAAAATAAATTAATATTTGTGAAATTACGAGTAAATTATCTGTATTTTTCTTTAAAACTAAATTTTATATTAGGTATTATTTGTTTTCTCTCAAGTTTTTTTTTTACTATAAGTAGCATAATATTTGAATATATTAAAAATAATGAATTAGCAGTTATTATTATAAATTAAAGATTTATTATTTAAAATCTATTGATTATATTTAAATTTTTTATTTTCTGCTTATTTGTAATATTAGTTTTGAATATATTTACTTAAATCAGACAATGACAAACAAATTTCTATTATACCAAATTCAGTTTCGTCATATTTTTCATGTTTAATTTTTTGTATCTCAATCTTTGAATACATTTGCATACATTACAATATTAGATATTTCTTATACTTACTTTTATATTTTAGTTCTGATGGTTCGGTTATCTTGAGCAAATGTCTAATGAACGTTTGGTTAAAAGAATATATGTGAAAGATTTTGAAGGTATACGTTTCTGCGGACGTTCGATGAGTAGATTGGACGGGTATGATTGAAAGAGTTATTTGTGTGAGCGAAAGTTTCCTAGTTGTAGGAATAGAAGAGCATGTATGAGATAGGTGAATGAATTTGAATGAAGCTAGCGTTGCTTGTCTGGATAGGAATGTTTGGTGAAAACACATTCTTTTGAGTACATGGCGTGATTGTGTATTTATGTATGCAGTTTTATATTTTACTTAATTTTTGTTTTTTAATAAAAATTTATCATAGTTTATTTCAAAATATAATAGATAGACGTTATCTAATCAAATCAGTAGAATTTTTTTTTAAATACATTGTAAAAAATATACCTTAAATTTATGTAATTTTGTACATATAGGTTTTAACAGTAAAAATAACAACTTTTGTGATTTTACTGTAATAATTTATATAATATTACATTTTTATAAAAAATTACATTCACAAAACAGGTAAAATTACATAAATATTTTACAGTTTACATATATGGTGGTCATAACTACAGAGGCTTTAACTAGTAACAATTTTTAGTAAATATCAAATGTAGTTTTGACGACATAAATACATTATAAACGACCATGAAACGGGATTCGAACACGGTTTGCATGGTTGACGAATGGTAACAGACATACGCTTTGAACGTTCGAGCTTACAGATCAGAATTAAATTAATGGAAAATATTTAAAATTAATAACAAGGATTACTCATTAAATAAATTAAAGACTATAATTTTTCTTATAGGTAATGATAACAATTTTCTAATATTAATAAACATTTACAGTTACAATCTACAATTAAATATCTATAATTACAATCTTAAATATAAGTATAACTTTTAACAAGTATAAAAAACTTTTTTGTACATGAAATAAAATTGCTTAATTTAACTATAAATAATATTTAAAATAACCAAAATGTGCAAATGTATTATAATTAATGAATTATTAGTATGAATATTATAATTAATGAATTATTAGTATGAATATTATATTTAATTAATGTAAACTGTAAAATAAAATGTTATATAATTGTATTATTTCCAGTACAATATTTGTAATGAAAAATTTAATTTCTATAAAATTGCGTGCAAATAATATAATAATTATTTGAATAGTAATAATTTCATGTTTTAATTAATTTTAATGTAATTGTATGAAAATTAATTAGTTTTTAAAAAAATATTTTAAAGTAGTATATTATGTTACGAGGAGCAGAAAGCAATCTTTATTGTGTTGAGCTCAAATTCTTGTGGTCGGAGGCAGAGCCGAGGCTAACCATTCTGGCCGAATGCTTAGCCAGGTTAGCTTGGCTTGGTTCTAATGTTACTTTTTCTTCAAGCGTTTCAAATGAAACGGAACTAATAATAAATAAAAATATTGGTAGATATTTTTTCTTCAAGCATTCTAAACAAAAATAATCTAAAAATACATGCCAAGTAACGTTAGCTTTACTAATAGATGTAGAATATTATATACATATATGTATATATAATTCATGTTTGTTATGCAATTTGAGACAATTAATATTTTTGTGGTTAAATATATATAATTTTCGACAAATGTGGGCGGTGTTACATTGCATTTCTTGCACTTCTTCACACATTTTCAGTAATCAAATTCAAACGAAAATTAACAATACAATTATCAATTATCCAAACTTAAATTAATAATTTTTAATATGGCCGCCAAAGATGTCAAATTAAATACACTTGACGTTGTAATTATATTTAGTGCTATGACCAGTGATGTATATAGTAACTAACATGTATATTGTAATAATGTACATTAGTAACAGACTAAATTTATTTGAAAAAAAAAATGTTACTTGACGCAATCTCCGATCTCCGATCGGACACATTGTCCAACTAGGTCACAAATAATTTACTTAAATTTTGAAATGAAAATGTACTTTTCTGGTAAAGTATGTATTAATATTTACATACAAAGAAGAACATAATAAAATTCATAAAATTTTTAATAAAGCATTGTAGTTGTGAATTTGTTAATAAAAAATCTTAATGTTAAAAAAAAATAGGTATGTGAAATATTTGACATGTAACAATTAAAATTCAAAATTAATAGACAGTTATAAAGAAGAAAAAAAAATGACCTGAATATATAGCACATAATATTTTATAGTAGTATTGAAATATATAATGAATGCTTATTCATAGTGTCTATTTAAATATTTTGTATCGAATTCAAGATATGTCAGATAATACTGTTAGTATACGCACTGACAACATGTTTACTGTATGTTTAACTATATTGCTTATCGGCTCATTTTATATTAGGATATTATATTAATAATAATACTGATATTAATCTGATAAAAAAATCTAATGTATATATGGTAGGAATATTGTAATGATTAAAAAAATTATGCGAAAATTGTTATATGAATATACTGAATATCTGTGGAATTATCAATACTTAAAACAATTATTTTATTTACTCTAATTCACTTGTTTTGAAATGAAGAAAAATGAATCAAATTATTCATGTTTTTGATTTGTTACTCATAAGAAATTTGAATTGTGCATAATTTAAAAAGAGTTGGAATTAACTGCACTATAATTTAGAATATATTCACTTTAATTTAGATCATATTCACTTTGATAAAAACAATTTGCACTCATAAGAAATATATTGCACAAAAAAAATCCACTTTAATTAAATTTATTCTACTTAAAAAAAAAATATTTTAACTTTGAAAAAACATAATGCACAAAAAAAATATTATCACTTGTATTAATTACTTTTTACCATAAAACGGATACTTTCCACTATAAAAACGGATACTTTCCACTTTGGGGGCTGTTAATCATTTACGCCAGTCGATACCTATCATTTGCGCCGATGAGATAAGCGCCTATATTGAATAATAACATAACTAAACAACCTAAACCTAACCTAACCTACCCTAAGCCAACAGATCCTAAGCCCTAAGCCAAAAGTGGCGCAGATGATAGGATTTTGTAGCGTTTATAGTGGAATGTATCAAATTTATAGTGAGAATTATTCAAATAAAAATTTAAGTTGTACAAAGTGCAAAGTATCTAATTTATAGTGGAAAGTATCCAAACTAACCAAGTGCATTCTATTTTAATTCAAGTGCATTTATATATTTCCCATTTAAAATTAGTTTTTGACTATTTTGATAAACATATTTGCAATAAAAATAGATTTCTCGCATTATATTAAATTCCGAATTTAACATATAATTTAAAATACGTAAAATTTAAAAAAGTATTTTAGTAAAATATACATATATAGATAGAACACCTTGTGTCACCTATTTACAGATTTATTATATATATAAAACATTTACACTTGGAGTAATTTTTTCTTCATGCAATAATAATAATAAAAAATATTGCAGTGAGAACATAATAAAAATTAGAGTAAATTTCTTTATGACAGTTTAAATTATTAAAGTTAATGAAACCGGGCATTTTTATTTCATTTGACAGTCATGACAAGTTTTACAATCAGGCGACAAAATTTTTTTAAAAATAGACATTGAATTCATGAATATTAAAATATTTTTTCTCTTATTTGATTAGCTTTAAAAATCGGAAAAAGTAAAAGTATTTGAGAATTTCATAAGCGTTGATTTCTCTTGTCATGAATGATCACATTTGATTTCCTGTAATTAAATATTGTTTTTGTTAATTGTAATACATTTTAAATACAAAATAATTGTAATATAACTTAAATAAAAGTTTTTGTTGTATTAAATATATTCTTTTTGGAAATTTACTTGGCGTATGTGGAGTAACTAGAAGAAATCGAGTATGAAATAGATTAGTGTATAATAAGTGTGAAATTGAAAAAATGTTGTTGCAAAAGTTGAGGTCAGTTAAGATGATTCGGTCATCTTGAGCGAATATATATGTGAATGATTTTGAAGGTATAAGTTTGCGTGGACATCCGATTAGTAAATGGAATAGTATGATTGAGAGTGTTTTTGCGGAAACGAAAGTTTACAAGTAGTAGAAATAAATCATGTATGTGAGGTGTCATGAAGATGGATGAAACTAGGTTTCTTTGTCTGGATAGGAATGCTTGGAGAAAACTAATTTCGAGATAGTGGAAAGAGTTTGTGCCACACCCTTTTGGGTACATGGCATGATTGTGTATGTCAGAAAAATAAAAAATATTTAGGTTAAATTTTTGTTTAATTTTATATTAAAATATACCGAAACGTCGAATTTCAGTATAAAAATTAAACCAAAAGTTATTTTATTTTAATCTAATGAGATTTGAAAGATTTTTACTATGTTTTATTATCTTCTTATTATCATTATCATCTTTTTATTATCTTATTATCTTTTATTTTCCTCAGTTTCAAAACTGACTTTTATTCAAATTCTAACGAAAATATATTTTTAGTCTACAAGAATAACTAAATTACTTATATTACAAGTACTAAAAATTAACTTTCAATAACACCAAACAGTCACATCAATTTGCCATCAATAAAAAATTCAAAACTTATGTAATCATCAAAGTATCATTTAATATATATATATATATATATATATATATATATATATATATATATATATATATATATGTATGTAAACTTGTAAAAGTTTATAGAAAATATATCGTTATAACATTATAGATTTTCTTAGTAAATAAAAATATGAATATTGATCAGAAAAGTTCAAAGTTCATGCATTATTAAAAGCAAATAAATACGACACCGGAAAAAAAAATAACAAAAAATAATCTGTTTTGTGAAACAGCGTGTAAGAAATTTGAAAAGTACTTAGAACTTTTGAAATAATTTAGTAGATTTTCATAAATTCATAAAGGTTTCTCAAAATATTTTTTATTTATGCTTGTGAAGACATAAAAAAATTATTATGTAACATGTATATACATACAAGTTGTACCTTAATATTTAATTAGAATTCGGTGAAAGTACTTCTTATATACATTATATTTCTGGGCTCTTAAAAGCAAATATAAATGTAGAGGCAATTATATAAATATGTATATCTTTGAATGAAATAAATTTTCAAATATTTTCTTATTAATTCTAATTTAAAATTGTATTTTTTTATCAAGCGTAATATAATATTAATATTACGTTACCATATTGCCTATGTAAACGATAATGACATTATTATACAGCAGCTAATTAATATATACAATACTGGTGGCAGCACCAAACATATCTACAACATCACGTGTATTTAATCTGACATCTTTGGCGGTCATATTGAAAAAACTATTACGTCAAGTTAAGTTAAGTTAATTGACAATTGTATTATTTATTCTCGCTTGAATTTGAATTTGATTATTGAAAATGTGTGAAGATATTATTCTATATAATAAATTTCTTATAATCCATAAATAATGTCCACATTTTTTTATTACGTTTTTTTATTATATACTTACGTTTCCAAAACAATTTAATAAAACGAACTCAAACTGAATGGATCACTTATATTATTACTATTTTAAAAAATATAATTATATATTATATTGATGACAAAACCTTGAAGATATTTATTCTATTATATTAAAACCAATGTTATACCTATGAAAATAACAATATATAAATATTAAAACAAATGACAATAGTTACATTATATTTAGTGTTTTTTTCATATAAGAAACAAACAATAGACAACAACAGATATTTATAATTTTAGATTAAAATTTACACTCGCAATTAGTTATATAATAAATTAATTTATATTATAGAACTTACTTACAAACTTACCTTGGAACAAAGTTATTTAATAAATATTTATCAAATAAGTAAGCAAAAAATAGGAATTATTATTTTCTTTGTTTAAATTGCATGTGCAAATAGGTCATGAAGAAATATATAAATATTTTTTTTTATTAGAATATAATGAACTATGAAAATAAAATATAATGTGGTAAATTTTTATCAAATAAATAATGTTGAATTAAAATATTGTAATTTAGAAATTAATATTATTATATTTTCGATAAATTTTTCAATATTTATTTGACAACTTTAATTGAATTTAAAAATAATAATAATATTTTTATCTACAATCCCTTCTAAAGTTTATACTTTACACACTATAGAAGTATAGACACAGTGAAAAATTGACGTTTACTAAACGATGTTATAATGCAATGCATGAAGTAACCAGTGTTGCCAATGTTAGTGATGCTGTTAAAATCAGAACATATTTATTATTATTTATGGTTGACAAATATTTGTATATTTTAATATTTATTGACAGTACTGTCAGCATCACTGATTCAAAAATAGTGACAGTAATACTGATCGTGTAGGGTCTGCTTCTATAGTGAAATTAGATCTTTATAATTTTAATTTTTTTTTTTATTTTGTGAAATAATTTTGTTATTTATAAAAAATTAAAGAAAAATTACAGATATATTTTTAGTTATTTTAAAGAAGATTCTAATCAAACAATATTGAATATTTAAAAATTATTTTTAATCCATAACATCTTTTCTTATTAAAAATTTTTGATATGGTCTAAAATCAAGGTACTTATTTACTCTTGAACAAAAATGATATTTTTGACACACCTCGTATACGACTGATATAATTTAATATCTGTTGGTTGAATTTTGGGTTTGAGAACATGCAGAACTTTTTAAGAAGAATAACTTTTTTTTATAAAATCAATAATAACAAAGTTTTCCATATACAGCCAACTTACGCGGACACACTGTATATGAAATTATATTATTTTTTTGTGTTAGATTTTAGTAGTAATTCAATATTGGAAATATTAACATAAATATGTTTTAATATTGTTGAAATCTATTAAAAATTTTGTGTTAATGCAATAAATAGATTTTAGATATTAAATCAATTTCGAAATATATTATAATATTATTATTTATTGAATATAATAAAATAATAAATATTAATAAAATATATTAATATACTTATTGATATTCTATATATTTACATCTGACAGAAATTATAAATATTTTATTACATATATTAAATATTTTCAAGGTAACAACAAATAACAAACACATATATCTAAAAAATTACATGTTCATAAAATTATTAATCATATAAATTTTATAACATTTATGAACTAGAGTAAATAAAAAATCAAATACATTTTAAGTATGTAAATTACAAAAAATATTATCGTATACATCAAATAAAAAAACAATACCATCTAAAATTCTTGCGAAGAAAATATGACTTTAATACGTGGTATATGTGGATACCATCGTGGGTCCACCACGTGGTGGTTAATATAACTCTCGTTATAAATGGCAACGAACGGTACACCGTCGTCGGGTGCCGTTGCCAAAGACTTGGTGCACAAGTGTCCATCGGACCCGGGCCGCACCAGCGAGCTACCGCCGACAAGGAATTGCAGCACCAGAAGGCAGCGCTCTGCCGGCGATGGCAGTGTCAGCGGAATGGGCAATAACAGTGCTAGTGGTAGTGCTTCAGGACAACAACAACAACACCAGCAACAACATTATCAGCAACAAATGCATCAACAGCAGCTATTACAAAGTGTTAATACGCCAGGACCGGCGTCCACTAGGAAATGCGTTCTCACATTGGATGGGTACTCGTATGTTATTGGTGAGTTTTGATTTAGTTTACATTTTGGGGAAGTTTTGGATTATTATTATAACTAAAGAATTGATTTAAATTAAAGATTTAGGATCAGTTGCGCAAAACTTTGTTAATTTAATCAATGAGTTAATTAGGCAACTAGATTGTCAACTGTTTTTGAAGCGCCTTATTGATTGGTTCATTGACAAGTTAACAACAGAGTTAATTTATAAGGTGTTTAACAATGTTTTTTAAAACCGACCTAGTTTTATTTTGCTATTAAAGAATTTAGTTTTAGCTCCAAGCTTTTTATTTTTAAGTTAACGGTAAACGTGTTTTTGAACTATAAACTAATGTATAATGGAAATAAAAATTTTAATAGAAAAAAATAATGGCTAATAACGGTATAACTATTTTAAAAGTTTTGTATAAATATTAGTTATTAGTTTCTTTAAAAATAAAACAAAAATTGATTTAAAAATTATTAATAGTTTTACAACTACATTTATTCCAGAAAAACACAATTCCCACCTCTTTTGTTTATGAAAAAGTGCTTTTATTTTGGATTCAAATAAATTTTTACTTCTATTTCTTATTAAATATGAATAACATTTCTATTTTTGATATTTTTTTGTATATCTAACATTATAAAATTCAAATAAGTAAACTAAATAAAATTGCTAAATAAGTACTTTTAAGTAAACCTTAAAAGTAATTTTGACAAAAATCACTTTTAAAAATGAGGCGAGAATACGGGCATATGTTTCTAAATTAAATAGTAAATAATTTATACAAAACTTTCAAAATAGTTACCTTCTTTCTTACTATTATTTTTTCTATTAATTCTTTAATTTCCATTAGAAAAACATAAATTTATATGTGAAAATCATATTTATTTTTGAGTAAAATTTTTTTTCAATGTTATTGGTATTAGTACTAACTCATATTACTATAAGACATTTATTATATTTACTTAAAGGATTTTTTTTCTTCTCCAACTTAAATATATCGAAAACTGAAATTAGATCTTCAACTGTTTTAACTATTTTCAAATAAATCGCTAAAACTGTATCAACTTTTTTTATTTATATTATAGAAGAGACTTTTATGGGCCGCAAACCATTTTTGAAAATACCAATTTTGTAACCCACTTGCTTGTAATTAATATTTTAAAACAAAAAGAGGAAGAGATTGAATGACACAAAAAAGCTTTACTACTTTTAATTTTGAATTGAATATAGTTTTATATATATATATATATTCGTTCGCTAGGTTGATATAGGGAAATAACATGGGATATCGACAATATGCAGAATACTTCTTTCTAAAGTAAAATTCGTAGAAATACTTAAAATACTTTTCGATAGAGAATAAAAAGTTATATAATTTGGTTTTAGTTTTAATTTGCAAGCATGTGCCGTTTGGGCACTATTATTTTTTTTTTTAATATGTTTTTTAGAATTTTCAATAATTTTTCCTGCTAAATCATTGTGAGTTAGAGAAAAATTTTACTAAATTTTTTCAGATTTTTTTGAGCAAATTTTGAATTTTAATAGCTAAGTAACTTTTTTCCCTAACTTATACTGATTTAGCAGGAAAAATTATTGAAAATTCTAAAAAACATTTTAAAAAAAATTTCTAGCGCGTAAACGGCACATGCTAGCAAATTAAAACTAAAACCAAATTATATAACTTTATATTCCCTATCGAAAAGTATTCTAAGTACCTATTTCTCCGAATTATCGATATCTCATGTTATTGCCCTATATCAACCTGGCGAACGAACACCCTATATATATATATATATATATATATATATATATATATATATATATATATATATATATATATAGATGATTGAATTTAATGGGAAGGTAGTTCAAAGGTTAGATGATTAAATCAAACTCTCATTTAGATTCTGTGTCAAGCTTTCAGTGATATTTTCAATTTTGTTCAGAACCTAAAGTTTTTTTATTGATTAAACAATAGTAGCAATGATTATAATTAATAATACTTAATTCTACTTACATGCTCTTTAGGAGAAATTGAAAAAATTGTATAAAATTGAAAACGTAAAATAAATCTTGTTATCTAAAAAGTAATTTGTTCGAATTTATAGTTTTAAAATAAAAATATATGTTACAAGTTTCGTATAACACTCATTTGATAACTTTAAAATTTATAGAATTGTACTGTAGACTAACTAATAACTGAAAGTTTATTTGAATTTTAATTTATGTATTTACATAAAGAAATGACTATTTGGAGAAATTTCCATTTTATAATATGTTTGTTAAGAAACAAATTATGGCCCTGCAAGTAAGATAACACGAGGAATCGTAAAAGGAATAAATTTAAACTGGATATTTAACTTATCACGTATGCAACCCGCTTTACGAAATTTTACATACAAACGTATATTGTATGTAAATCTCAAAATGATTACAATTACAATAGAAGTCAGTGAACTGGGCCAAAATATATTTTTAAGAAACCAATATTCATTTGATTATATTGAATATTGAATAATTAAAGATTATTCTTACAAAATAAACAAAATTGTTTTAGAAATGCTTCTATAAAGATGGCTCTGATTTTAAATTAAATAATAATTATAATTATGTATATAATGTATAATTTTTATTATGAATATTTTATAAATATAAGTAAATATAGTATAACGTTTTTATTTGATAAAATTACAGCAAAAAATTTGTGATAACATTTAATAATTTCAATGAAAATTTTACAACATTTATATGTAAAATTCATTTCATTAATTGCAAAGGTAAATATTGTAGTTGTATCTGGCTTTGGCTCTCTAGTGAACGTATTTAGGTATACTCAAGTTAATTATGTAATTTTTATAATTGACTATTTTTGAATATGTAATGATATTTTCAAGTAACAGATTAAAATAGAATTTGTTTTGTTTTCATTATTTAATTTATTCAATTTCATAGTAATTTTTAGGTTATGTTGCTATTAAAAATTGAAATAAATATTTGATAAATTTTTAAATAATATAGTAGTATGATATATGCATTTCTTATTAATTAATATCATTTATTATTCACAGTTGTGAGTTTTTGAATTATTACTCAAAATGTTTTGATCAATAACATTTTTGTAAGTTATTATTTTTGTTTAAGTATATATAGTGCTGTTTTGGTACCTACATTAATGTATGGTAGTGAATATTAGGTTTGGTTGCAAAAGCATAGAAGGAAAATGACTGCTATAGAAATAATTTTTTTTTGTGGCATATGTGATAAAACTAGATAGAATCGGGTACGTAATAGACTAGTGTATAAGTGTGAAATTAAAAAAAAAAAATGTTGCAAAAGTTGGTGTTAGTCAGCTAAGATGGTTCAGTCATCTTCAGCGAATGTCTAATAATAAGGTGACTAATTTTTTTACAATGAAAAGGAGAACATGAAAAAATTTAAGAAAAAAGTACAACGTAAATAAATGAAACATTTTATTAATTCAAACAAAAATATACTAATTATGCTTACATTCCTTTTAATTATTTAATTAAACGAGTATTTTTCCATTGAATGAATATTCTTTGTCAATATATCATTTTCTAATAATATAGTGGAAATTTAATTCTTACATTTTTCTGTATAGACTGTCACGAACAAACTGAGCATACACGCGTACAAAATATTCTATACAGATTTCTATATAGAATCGAATATTGGATCGTGTATCAGATGATCACTATAATCTAATTTAAACTGTTACTTAAATCTATGAATAATTAATTAATTATAGTCATTCAATAATAGGAAAAATATACTGTTGCTGCCATGCCAAAAAATAAATTTTTGCTACCTCAGGCCAAGTGTATTATAATGTATAAACATAGTAGTTGTTGGTGTATTATTTATGCACACTTTCAAAAGTATTTTTTGATGTTTAACTCAAAGAAAAAGATAACATCAATTTGTGCGAAGGCACTGATTTCAATAAAATTTTGTTTCTTGTAATTAATAATTTATAAATTTTATAATTTAGTTATTTGTATTGACAATCACAAATTTTCAGGACAATCTGTATGGGGTAACGAATCTATATGGGGCTATAAGAAATTATTTTATACTTTGTAGTTTTCTTAAAAACGTGGTATATATATATATTTTTATTTATTTAAATAATTATTTTATAAAAAAAACTATATTCACAAAATGTGTAAATTACATTTTAAAATTCAACGAAAATTAAAATAAAATTAGACTACACAACAGCAAATTTTTAAAAAATCTAAACAACCATAATCAGAATCTACTGCAGATAAAAATCACAATTACAAATCCGGAAAAACAATGGCGCAAAAACGCGAACATAAATCACTTCACTGTCCATGTGACATCGTATTCATTCGAGCTATCGCTTTTACTATAAAACTTAGCGGTCGTCCAGCATGGCTGACACCATTTCCTGCTCTTGCTGAAGACATACATACAGTCGCACACAGTTGGCGGTCTGTCTTCGTCAGCTAATGACATCAGCGCGTCATCATCAACGCTGCGGCCCCTTCAGTTTGGCTGCAGAATCTCTTGTGATTGACGATTGACAGCTGAGACGGACAGCCTTAGCATGCTTTATCGATGTCACGAGAAAAGGAAATGCCAAAACAGTTTGATGGAAGATTGGTGATAGGTTACGCTAAAGTTTTACGTTGTATAGTAAAATTGCGCTAACGTTATTTGAAGTTTGTTTGGTTGGATAATGTGATGTATGATCTGAGAAAACCTTTGACAGAGATAGAAATCGTTACGTAACGATACCCGATAACGTTATAATAACGTTATAATTAACTTTTAATTTATATTTAATCTTATATGTACTAAACAAAGGCTTAAAAATGAACTTCTTAGAAGCGTATGAAATTCAGAAAGCCATTACTAAAGGCTTAAATGTACTCAATGAACACGTAGATTTGTTTCATTCAAATGTATTGGAAACTTTAATAGATGGTTTTACTTAATTAGAACATAATGTATTTCAATATAATTAAATAATTTCATACAGTCTACTGTATACTGTTTATAAATAAAGTATTGTAAAAATATCTGTAATTTAGTAAATAAAACCGTTTGAATAAATCTTAGCATTCATTCTTTGTTAATCTTCTGATGGGGGGACTTAAGAAGCCGAAATCGATTAAGTTTAAATAAAAATTGTAAAATTTACACCAAGTATTTTCTTTACATTGTTATTATTAAAAATGTTTCACCAAGTGCCTACTGAATCTTTCAACTTTGTCAATTTTAATATTAATGTTACAGTATAAGCCCGCTTGTAATCTCGTTATTTTAAATAATACATTTATTCAAAACGACTTTGAAAACACGAAAAAGGTAGCATGTATTCATAAGGAATACTTTTGCAGAAAATATAGTTGTGCGCAGTACACTCACTAGACATATATCTAAGCATTTCGTACTTGTCTTTTCTTAGTTCATACAATCGAACGATTGGAATGTTCTTTTTACGTGCATTTTACTATAACTATTCCAATTTTAATAATTTTTATTTAATTTTTTTAAGAAAGACTTAAACTTAAAACATTTAACATTAAAATCAGTTCTATTTTATTACATTAAATAATACCCAACGTCAATCAAGTTAGCACCCCCCATTCTCCAAAAATTAAAACAAATTAGCTCATATTTATGAGCTATTTATGAGCTATTTTTGAGCCACAATTAAAATTTTTGAGCTGCAAAATTATGCCTAAAAACAATGTTTTTCGATGGGGGGTGCTAACTTGATTTCAAGTTAGCACCCACGCTATGATAAAATTTTTAAAAATTAAAACAAATTAGCTCACATTAATGAGCTATTTATGAGCTATTTTTGAGCCACAATTAAAATTTTTGAGCTGCAAAATTATGCCTAAAAAAAATGTTTTTCGATGGGAGGTGCTAACTTGATTTCAAGTTAGCACCCACGCTATGAAAAATTTTTTAAAAATTAAAACAAATTAGCTTACATTAATGAGCTATTTATGAGCTATTTTTGAGCCACAATTAAAATTTTTGAGCTGCAAAATTATGCCTAAAAACAATGTTTTTCGATGGGGGGTGCTAACTTGATTTCAAGTTAGCACCCACGCTATGATAAAATTTTTAAAAATTATAACAAATTAGCTCACATTAATGAGCTATTTATGAGCTATTTTTGAGCCACAATTAAAATTTTTGAGCTGCAAAATTATGCCTAAAAAAAATGTTTTTCGATGGGGGGTGCTAACTTGATTTCAAGTTAGCATCCACGCTATCAAAAATTTTTTAAAAATGAAAACAAATTAGCTCATATTTATGAGCTATTTTTGAGCTACATTCAAAAATTTTGAGCTGCAAAAGTATGCATGAAAATATTTTTTTTCGATGAGGTTGCTAACTTGACTTCAAAATAAATAATGTAGCCACAATAATTTTTTTTTTAATTTTAGTAATTTTTTTCTCGATCAGTTGGCAACACTGTATTTTGTTCAAATTGCATAATGTATGCGGGCACCAGGAGAATCTTTAGTAAACATTTGATTAAAATCGGTTAGATAACGCGGTCATAATAATTTTTTAAAAATTTTAGTAATTTTTTTCTCAGAAAGTTGGCAACACTGTACTTTGTTGTAATTATCTAATTTATATGGATACCAGAAGAATCTTTTGTGAAAATTTTAACAAAATCAGTTAAACAACATGGTCGTAATAATTTTTTAAAAATTTTAGTAATTGTTTTCTCAGAAAGTTGGCGACACTAGGGGAATCTTTCCTGAAAATTTCATCAAAATCGAATAAATAATGTAGCCACAATAAATTTTTAAAAACTTTAGTAATTTTTTTCTTGGAAAATTGGCAACACTGTATTATATTAAAATTACGTAATTTATGTGGGAACTAGGGGAATCTTTCCTGAAAATTTGATCAAAATCGGATAAATAATGTAGCCACAATGCATTTTTAAAAATTTTAGTAATTTTTTTTTCGGAAAGTTGGAAAAAATCAAAAGCACATGACCATCTTGGGCACTAAACAAATTTATCCTGAAAATTTCATTAAAATCGATTGAACCGTCTAAGAGGAGTTGCGATCACAAAATTTTGTCTGACGAGTGAGCGAGCGAGCGAGCTGACGACGCACATCGATACACCCACATAAACTAATTTCAGATTCGTCATCTAGAGGCTATATGAAGGATTTCTATATACAAATTTTTTATTTTTGAAAATGTTACAGTCACCGTACCAAACGCTATACCACTTTTTCCTTGCAGTCAAAGTGGTAAAAATATTCAAAATTAGCCTGAAGGATTATTATTTAAATAAAGTATTTTTGTGTTTATAATAGATTGAAAAAATATTTATATATATGATTTACATTTATATATTAGTATTTTTATATTATTATTTTGTATTTGGTAAAGCATTTGAACTAAATAAGGATTATTATTATTCATGTAAACTTAAAGGTAAATTTTGATAACAAAAAAAAATTATTTTTGTGCATAGTTTTGCAGCTCAAAAATTTTGAATGTGGCTCAAAAATAGCTCATAAATAGCTCATAAATGTGAGCTAATTTGTTTTAATTTTTAAAAAAATTTTGATAGCGTGGGTGCTAACTTGAAGTCAAGTTAGCAACCCCATCGAAAAAAATTATTTTCATGCATAGTTTTGCAGCTCAAAAATTTTGAATGTGGCTCAAAAATAGCTCATAAATAGCTCATAAATGTGAGCTAATTTGTTTTAATTTTTAAAAATTTTTTCATAGCGTGGGTGCTAACTTGAAATCAAGTTAGCACCCCCCATTGAAAAACATTTTTTTTAGGCATAATTTTGCAGCTCAAAAATTTTAATTGTGGCTCAAAAATAGCTCATAAATAGCTCATTAATGTAAGCTAATTTGTTTTAATTTTTAAAAAAATTTTCATAGCGTGGGTGCTAACTTGAAATCAAGTTAGCACCTCCCATCGAAAAACATTTTTTTTAGGCATAATTTTGCAGCTCAAAAATTTTAATTGTGGCTCAAAAATAGCTCATAAATAGCTCATTAATGTGAGCTAATTTGTTTTAAATTTTAAAAATTTTATCATAGCGTGGGTGCTAACTTGAAATCAAGTTAGCACCCCCCATCGAAAAACATTTTTTTAGGCATAATTTTGCAGCTCAAAAATTTTAATTGTGGCACAAAAATAGCTCATAAATAGCTCATAAATATGAGCTAATTTGTTTTAATTTTTGGAGAATGGGGGGTGCTAACTTGATTGACGTTAATACCCACGTTAAAGTAAATAATTACTGGAAGCAAATAAGGCAACTAGAACGCTCTCTCTGTACATCAATTGGTATTTCAATACTGAAAACAATTTAAAGAATCTGTTAGAAGCATTTCACAGTTGTTTGTTTCTTTGTTTTTTTTTTTCCTCTTCCAATCTAAATCGTAGTCATTTCTTATTCCTGCCGTTTTTGTTTTATTTCTCTCGCAAAGCACACTCGTATTTTCAATTCACCTTACGTTAGCGTTTAGACAACAAACGATTCGCCAAAATGCTTTAAGACTTATTGTTCTCGGTTAATTATTTTCGCCTGTCTATATCTTGTCGGGATGGTTTTACAAAACGCGAAATCTTTATCCGTGCGCGCGTGTTTTTACCCGCAAGGAAAATAAATTGTTTGGTAAACACGCTAAGCAAAGCTTTTGCCGTTGTGTTGCGTTTACGAAAACTGATTTCATCTTCATTTATATCCATTTTCGGAAAAATTAATGTTGAATTTGTCATGAATGTTTCGTTGTATCGATTTTGCAAATGAATCAGTTTACAAGATATTTATAATAATATTTATAAAATAAAACGGCTTTAGGTTATAGTTTTGTATTAATGTTAATTAATAATCGACGTTTCGACGAACACAATGTATCAGGAAAAAAGATACAAATGACATTTACAGTAAATATCAGAACATAGAAATAAGTTACTAGGTAACAAAATAAATAACTCGATTATCAAATTTATAAATTTTTAATTAAGGGAAGCCAAATTTTATTTAAATCAGTGTCTTTACAGTTACCAACTAACTTGTATCTATGTTCTGTTTATAAATGTCATATGTATCTTTTTTTCCTGATGAAAACGTACGTTGAGTTTATCGAAACATCGATTATTAATAAATATTAATACAGAATTACAACTGAAAGCAGTTTTATTTTAATATAATCAGTTCTAAAGTTTATCTGAGTTTTTTTTTTTATTATAATGATATCAGTACTTCCGGGTAGTGAATTTTTAGTTTCTAGACAAGCACCAAAAAGTTCCGTAATAATAATTTTCAAAAAACCATTGTAGACACTGTTGTTATTTTTTATCTAAGTTTGTGACTGCACAATTTTAAATGAATAATTTTCAACGATATACGTAATAAATTGTAGAAATCTCGTTTGGTATAGAATAAATGTGAGATAAACTTCATTATATATGAGTTTGTCAGCTGAATGTTAAGAAGAAGCAAATAATAGTTACATATGTCGTACGAAAACATACACATAATATTGCGTAATGCCATTTTCTCGTGACGTAGACTACAGTCACTTATATTAACTAAAAAATTTTGAATAAATTTTTGATCAAAAGTTTATTAAATTGAGATATTCACGTTTAAATGGTAAATATGTAAATTTTTATTTTCTGAAACATTTATTTATATCCGTTTTCGATAAATAAATGTTGAATTTGTCGTGAGATTTTTTTTATTGTATCGATTTTGCAATGAACATATTCCGTTCATAGATTTTTTTGTTTTGGTTTTTGTAATAATATTATTATACTTTATTATTCATATTGCTAGTAAATTATCTGTTTAGGAATTTGTTTTATGTGTTTGGTATTGAATTATTTTATCAATATTTTATAGGAAATATTGTTTGATAATATAATAACGTATTGAATTGTAATGGCTAATAATATTACTATCTATGTACTAGGTGTTATTATAGTAATATTGATATATTTTTATTTATGTATAGTTTGTCTAGAGCTCATAAATTCACCGTCAGGTATATAATACTAGATTTGGTGATTCAAATCTGCTGGCCGGCATTTCTGTTCGTCGTAAAAATAAAAAAATAAAATGCCACAAGATCAGGCATTAATTAAACAGAATTAGACACAATAGTTTGATCAACTATTTGTCTTAAAATATTAGTAGTATAGATTACTGTCCGGAACTCGTCGCTGCTCTACGTGAACGCACGACTTGCAGTTTCGAAAAAAATGTCTAAATAAAAGATCACGGAACAAGTATTTCGTGCTGTCGTACCAGTAATGATGATAAATAGTTTTCAATATGGCCGCTAAAGTTTTCAGATTAAATATATTTGACTTGTAGTCATGTTTGGTGCTATCACTAGTGGTGTATATATTAATTGCTGCATAATAATGCACTAGTAACGAAATGATCTTCTTCTACATAGGCAATATAGTAACGTAATATAAATATTTTAATATGCATGAAAAAAAATATATTTTTCTACTTTTTTCATTTATTAAGAGAAATATTGATCCGTTATAAGAAAAAGATTCGTTTTAATTAATTAAAAGAGAAACATGTCAGAAAAGTATAACTTATGTAAAAATATTGCTAACAACTCAAACTTTTTTCTGTATTTTTTAACGGGAAAAAGAAAAATAAATTATAAGTTTTTATCATTTAAATTTATATGCGAAAACTTTATATTGAAATACGAAATTAGACAACTTAGCATATAATACTTTTCAGATATATTACAATATTTTTTTCATAATTTAAATTTTTTATTTTTGCATAATTTTTTTTTTTGTGAAATTTATTTAATTCAAAAGTTGAGTAAGCTTTAATTATTAAATAAAAATTGTGTTTTTTAATATTTATTTTAAAAGTTTTTAATAAATTTCATTTATTTCTTAAGTAAGAAATAAAAAAAGAAACTTTTAATGGTTAATAGTTTTAACAACTTATAATTTTATGTTATGGAAATGTTTTTAAAATGTTAGAGAAAAATTAATGTTTTAATATTTAATAGCATAGCACTTTTGTAAATAAATAATACGACAAAGTTAAACTTACATACATACAACGTATGTATCACTAATATATATATATATATATATATATGTATATTTTAAAACATAATTCTGTTGATTTGATTATGTTAAATTTATCTATTATATTTTGAAATAAACAATAATAAATTATTATTAAAAAACAAGTATTGTAAGTAAAATACGTATAAATAAGTACTTACATACATATCTACATAATCACGCCATGTACCCAAAAGCATGTGGCACATATTCTTTTAATCTTATAAAATACATTTTTTTGTTTGATAATTTTTTTCCTAATGATGATATACGTGCGGCATATCGAAACGTAGAATATTAATTAAAAATTTAACAAAACTAAAACTTTTTTATTTTAATATAACTAGATCTAAAACATTTTTTACTATATTAAATTATTCAATCATCATGTATATTTTATGCGATCGGCTAAATTTGAAACTATAAACATAAATTTGAAATTAAATTAATGTATGCGATTACAATGAAAAAAACAAAACAACCTTAAACAAGATAATAAACAATTATTACAGGTAATTGCAAATATTATATCGTAATACAAGTATTAATAATCTTGTTTTTTTCTATACCATAAAACATCGTGTAAGGCAAGAATTTCCATAAAATTTAACTCGAAGCACCGCACGAGATTAAAACCAAGGTATTAAATAATAAATTTAATTATATAATTCATGATAATACATATTATAGCATAACCTCACCGCATAGTAGCTCGGCTATAGTGTAAATTGCGAACTTTAATATGCGGCAATAAAACAATGTAATAAACAATAAACAAAACACTGTCTACTTAACGCTGTTGCCTAGCAACCGCCGCGAAGTAAATTCTAATATGGCCGCAAGTAAACAGCTGATCTGCGCTGTAATAAAGATTCCGCAAGCTATTCGTGTTTATTTGCTTGTTTTCTGTGCGCAGTGTTTTGTTTTGTTTTTTTTTGGAATTAATTTCTGTTTTAATATAGCTGTGTATTCTATAGACAAGATGATTTTTTCTAGATTGTCAATATTAAGGTTGGCAATTTATAAACATGTTCTTTGAATATTGAATAATAAAGTAGTGGAGGCTTCATTATATTTAAATCACAGCATTAAAATGCATTAGGTCTCTTGGCTCGGTATTATTATTATTATTATTACATATTTTGAAAGTATAAAAAGTTGAAATTATTTAAGTTAATATGTAAAATTTTATAATGTATGTATGAATATATTTAGATAGAATATAATTTATATATAAGGTGTCCCACGACGAGCTTATGCTATCTATATTCCAACAACTATGTAATATTATGTCACAAATTTTGGTATATGGGGTTAAAATAAATTATGGGAAATAAGGACAATATATCGTAGGACATGTTATATAAATTAACAATATTTTTTAACGTAAAACTTATTAAAGTAGTAAAAAATGGGAGTTTACATTTAGAAAAAAATGAGATTTAATGTTTTTTGAACTTCAAGTTTAGAACAATATTCTAGGCACATTTTTAAATAGTTTGGTAAATTTTTGTAAAGTGTAAATTGTGGAGGCGACCGTGTAGATCTGTAGATAGAAGATATTTTATAATAATTTTTTATTTTTATAATATGTTTGAACTCTAAATAATAATTTCATGCGATTAAATTTTATGCTTTAAAAACACGAAACAACCCCATTATAGTTAAATCTTAGATGATTTATCTATTTATTTAGATAATTTATTCTTATAACATTACTCGTTTCATTGAAATCTATAACTACACTGAAAAATCTTAATTTTTTTTTCCCTGATTTCAAAATAAATTTAAAAGTAAAATAAAGCAGCTTAAGAAAGATATATTCTGTATTAGGTTTTTGTGGAATTGAAAAAAAAATTCAATTTAGATGTTATGAGTAGAGAAATATATATATATATATATATATATATATATATATATATATAGAAAAAAATTCAATAATCCGAAATGGATATACCTTTGTTTTTGATTCTTTTGTTTTCTACTTCTTCAGCTTGAAAAGAAACAAGGTATCACGCATTTCAAGCAACTGATATTTTATATAAGACAGAGGCGTGGTATAAATATTTTTATTAAATATATATATATATATATATATATATATATATATATATATATATATATAATTTGTCATAATTCGTTCAGATATGGCAGGTTATAATTTGAACTACCTGTTTTGAAACTTTTGTATTACAGTTGTGCAATATTTGTATTTTTATTTTTGCGATTTCGTTTTAGTACTGTGGTACAAATTTAGAATATTTATTATTTATTATTATAATAAGTTAATTTTTAAAAATATTTAACATTACAAATCATGTTTATTGTTCATTTCAATGAAAATGTCTTTTTATCTCGTTCTTTTTTTTTAAGCAATAGCTTCGTCTCTGAAAGAAATAATATACACTTACAATAAAAAATTAAGTAATTTTACCTATAAACCATGAGATACTATGTACTAGGTATAATTACTCAACTGCTGTAATTTGACATAATTTTAAAAAAAATACATAATATCAGAATTATTAATACAGAACTATGTAATATAATATTACCAACGGGATGGTATAATACATATGGTATATGGTAATTGTTCTTTTCTTTAAGTGTATCATAATATTAATATTACATTACTATATTACCTATGAAGAAAGAGGACAATAATTACATTATTATACAGAAATTAGTTACTATATACAACACTGGTGGCAGCACCAAACATAACTACAAAGTACATAACATAACTATTACATTAAGTAAAGTTAATTGACAAATGTATCATTTATTTTCGCTTGACGAAGTTTGAAGAAGTATAAGAAATGCAATGTGCATCAGTACAGGGTGGTTAGAAATTGTATATTCGACCAAAGAAAGAATAATTCGCTAAAATTATCTAAAAAAAAATGTAAATAATATAAATATATACATGATATTTTACAACTGTTAGTAAGGTTATGGTTACTTAACATGCATTTTTACTTTAGTTTTGTTGAGAACGCTTGAAAAACAATCGTATATGTCACTCGGAATAGAAAGCTCTTTTCGTGTTTCGCCTAGATTGCCTAGCCTCGGGTAACTCAGCACAATAATCATTACTTTTTACTCCTCTTAAAATAATATACTATTTTCAATATTATATATAAAACAAATAAACGGAAATTATAATTTAGTGTTACTATACATGTCTTAAAATTTATTAATTAATTACTTACTACAAGAAATAAAGTAAAAAAATGATTCTTCTGAGCGACGACTATGTTAATAAAAGAATAAATAAAAAAAGGCACTTTAAAAAATTATAATCCGTTTACTTTCTTTCAAATTGAACGAGTGTAAAATTTTATTTCTTTTTTGCTCCTTCGTAAAATAATATTCTGATACTGTAATAAAATTATTTTATCACTTGCAAAATATTGGTTATTGATTTTCATGTTGTTATAGCAGGTAAAACCTGGATTACACGTGATTATCAACGTTGAATAATATTGAAAAATATTTTTTTCATAAACGAAGTACAATTTTTTTCACAAATCGACAAATATTATATATATATATATATATATATATATATATATATATATATATATATATATATATATATATATATTAATAGTTGAATAAATACACACCGAAACTAATTTGAAAATTAAATTAAAAATTGTCAAACTGCTGACAGGCAACAAAATACACTTACTTACTTATATATATATATATATATATATATATATATATATATATATATATATATATATATATTGTTTTACAGTTTAAGTATTTAAACAATTTTTGTAATTAGGCATTATAAAAATATCTAATTTGTATATGTAATTACACAAAATTTAATTCAGTATAAATTAGATAAAAGATTTTTTGTTCTTGTTAATTATGTGGGGTGTATGCAACAGATAATAATAAGGAGTGTAGGGAGTATTTGTTGTTGCGCCCCACGTTTTTCGTTTTAAATCTTAAAGTGTGGTTATTTGGTATTTCTCTGGGAGATATCGCCACACAAGTATTGTCATAACTGTTACAAATTCACAATCACAAGTTTTCAGAACTATCTGTATGGGGTTATAAATCTATATGGGGCTAGGAGAAATTATTTTATACTTTTTAATCCGTTTTAAAAACGTGGTAAGTATATTAAATTTTTTTTTTCATTTAAATAATTATTTTCTGTTTTTTAGTCTTGTGTGTGTATTCTGTATTTTCTGTAGTTTCTGTATTAAAAAAAAATGTTAAATACACGAGTGTACGAAATTCGTGAATATGGTACAAGATAAAAATGAATATTTCTAATATTATTAATTAATTAGTTAATTAATTAATCAATCAGTTAATATTGCATTGTCATCCAGTTCTGAGTCATGTTTAAAGTTTCAAGTTTCTAGCTCATCGGTAAGTTAGTCTAAAATCGATTGCAAAATTTTTACCGAACAGACAAATTAAACAAACAGATAAGAAAGCGACTTAATAAAATAATAATAAATAAAATACGAAAAGAACATGAATAAATGATAAATATTAAATAAACTGCTGTGATTGAGCATTCTTTCTACTAATGAAAATCAACAAAATCTTAATTTTGATTAAAATGACGTACTTGTCTCCATTCCACTTAGGTTACATATGTAGACTACTTTGATTATTAAACTCGTAAGTATATAATAATTAAATATTTACATAAAAGATTTGATGTTTATTTTGTATCGACTCGAAACAGAAAATTCCCATACGAATCTTGTTTTGTCGAAAATGAACAACGTATACGTCGAGCTGGCCTTATTAATTTATCATAATTTTATATGTTTATACATCAACTTTTAAACGTACATCTGCTTATGAAATATTTGCGAAAATATTTAAAATACGTATCATGGCATTTGCAAATTATATTTATAAAATTTATGTAAACAAATTATGACGTACAACATTCTAAAAAATTATTTAAAAATGTTTAAAAAATTAATGTTTTCGTAGAAAGTATTAATCAAACATTGAGATCATTCTCAAAAAAAATAAATAAATATAAATGAAACAAAAAAATCTTGACGTAATTTTATATAATTCATATTGTGTAAAATGAATAATGTTCGATATTTTTAACTCTTTCAAGCCAATCAGCTAGCGTAATTACACATATTTCTTGAGGTACATGAGTTTGATTATTCACATTATTAACTGTGTTGTTAATGTTGCTCTGTAATATATACGTGTAACAATTATGTACGTCTCAGGAATATGGAAAATCTGTATCTTTTTTCCAAAATTACTAGAATTTTATGAATCTCAGTCGTATTCAATGTAGGGTAGATTAAGTAAAAAGATTAGTTTGTGTTTTTTATCGTAATAAAAATCTTTTAGAACTATAAATTATATAAAATAAAACTACTTTAGGTTTAAGTTCTGTATTAATATTTATTAATAATCGACGTTTCGACGAACTCAACGTCCGTCTTCAACAGAAAAACTGATGCAAATAAATAAAAAATAAATAAATAAATATTTATCGTTTTCCTGATGAAGACGGACGTTGAGTTTGTCGAAACGTCAATTTTTAAATATAAATAAAACCGTTATATTTTGTATTTTTTTTTTATATTTACAGAAAAACAATGAAAAACTTTTAAGATTAAGTTCTTAAGTTCTGTATATATTTTATTTAAAAAAATTGACGTTTCGATATACTGTTCTGTTAATATTGTTGGGGGTCTTGCAATTATTTTAGTATTTTCGAAATTTAAGTTATGAAGATTTTCTAACGCATGTTGTATAATAGCAGATTTATCAAAATGGTTTAGACTTATTAAGGTGAACAGTTACATTCGATATGGGCGTATCTACTAAATTGCAGAGGACGATTCAATAAATATTTTTTTATTAATTTTGTAGAGCATATTTCATATAACTGATTATTTGTAATATTTAAAAACATATGTATAATTAATAATTCAATATCAATATTTCATTATTAATAAGAATTACATAAATTACAAGTAAATATATTTTTTAACAAGCCATACTTTCTTTAAAAAGCATTATTTTTGTTTCGAAAAAATATATGAGATGTGAAATGTTATACGGAATAATATAATTTTTTTTGAATTTTTACGAACGATGGAAAATAGAGAACGATTGACTTTTATCAAGAGAAACCTGACATTTATCAAGCAAATAGCATATTTTATTTTCTCTTGTCCAAATTACTCGTTCAAAAAATCTGAAATTTTTATATAAAGTTTATAATTATAAAATGATATTATACTTTTTTTTTGTTAATTAATAATGCTTTTTTAAGATTTTTATATTTTCTATTTTTATATTACGAAATCTTGTTAGTTGCTAGTGCCAGCTCGCAACAAATCTTCGAAATAGTGAGAAAGTAGTCCAAATTACACGATCCGACAAATAATTTATCTTAAATTTATTCCTTTTATGTAATATATGACAATTTAAATACTGCAATCAGAGACATCTATACAGATTTGCTTCAGACTATTTGACCCTGATAGTAACTCTTAACCTCTTATGTTGTGAGAATCTAGTAGAAACAGTTCTATCTGTTGGTCCAACATAAACCATTCCTCATTCGCACGGAGTTCTATATATGCCTGCCGATTAAAGAAGAATAATATCTTTTACACTCTTCAACATGAGTTGCAATCGCAAAAAGGAAATTTTAATATTCTCTCTTGATAAAATTTTGCCTATCTTATCAGTAACATTAAAATAATAATCTTCAAAGTAATTTTGCAAAAAACGGATTATTCAATATTCCTGCAATATATACATACTGTATTATAAGCTATAAATAAATTTCAACAAAATTTTTTTAATTTTTTAAAAATTATTTTCGTTACCAAACTTACCAAAGCCATCACATTGCTAAGCGACGACAAACAATGTTATTTGATTATTATTTACAGATTTAGGTCTGTTTACATAGTGACCGATTTCTCACTCACATCTGTTTGAAATTTATAATATAAATTAAGTAAATCGTTATTATGCGCGTAGCTGTTGCAAAAACATGGAAAACACCACAATACCACATGTGATGTTGGAATATTATGTTTACATTATACGATATTATTAATATCATAATTATTAACATATGAAAAAAGTTGGTGTAGGCTTTGAAAATAAATGATTAGCTAGATTTATTAATAGTAGAGTTTGACAAAAATTAATTCAAAAAGAATTTAAATCATGAATTAATACATTTGAATAAAACGTTTCAAAACATATATTACAGTCTTATGATAAACCGTTTTAAAATGAATTGAAATTGTGGAATTAGATGAATGTATGTATAATTTACATCGAAAGGCTGAATTTAAATTGAAAAAAGTTTATTTATTGAGTACCAGATATAAGAACACTAATATTAAACAAGAATTTTCTGGTAATATAATAATTTTTAACAAAAATCAATTATTGATTTTATATAAAAATACAAGAACTCCATAGGTCTATTTAAAATAAATGTTTAAAATTCCAGAATTTATGAAAATGTTTACTATGTTATGTAAGATAATTATTATTGTTCTAATACTTTACAAAATTTTAAAATATTTGTTTTAACGCGTTGTTAATTCTAACAATATTATTACAGAATAGACCATTAAATGAGGTAATTTATAGAAAAAAGATTAATTCATATAAAAGGCTTATATAATTACAATTTCTTTTAAAAACATGGATAATTTTTTTTTTTAATAATAAATTGAAATTGTGAATTATGTTATAAATTTGAATAGATATAGGGATTTAGATATGATATTAATTTATGAAGTTATTAATAATAATAGGTAAAACTTTACTTTACGGTTATGTAATAAGTTTTATTCAAACTTTACATACAGTTAATTTTGCACATTTTATGAATGTAAATCACAAAATTTTAGTGCGGAAATGATATTTATAATATTAAACTGATTTACAAAATTGGTTTTCAACATGTTAAATGTTGAAAAACTGCTGCCATATTTTTTCATGATTACATCACTACTAGCAAATACTGTTATTTTTAATTTTTTACATTAAAAACAAGTAAAAATTCTTCATGTTGCTTCAATTTTACTAAACATTAACAAATTAACCTTTTTACTTTATTCTGCAATGAGCGCTATATTTTTCCATGGTTACATAACTACTAGCAGACACTGTTATTTTTAATTTTTTACATTAAAAACAACTAAAAATTTCTTCACGTTGCTTTAATTTTACTAAACATTAACAAATTAACCTCTTTACCTTATCTATCCTGGAATGAGCGTCACCATATTTGTCAAGTACAATTAATTTATCTTACGTATAACCCAGGTTAAAAACAAGTTTTCAAAATAAGTTTTAACATTGGAAATATCATTTTTGCACTAAAATTTTACGATTTTTAGTCATAAAATATGCAAAATTAACGGTACGTAAAGTTTGAAGAAAATCGATTACATAACCGTAAAGTAAAGTTTATTCAAAATTATTATTATTTAAAAACATTTTTTGACTGTTTCAAAAAAATATAATATGTTTAATATCTCTACACTATTAGTAGAAACGAAAATTATATTTATATGAACAAAAAAAAATAATTTTCAACAAAGTTTCCCAACAGAAAAAAAAAACTGTTTGTATAAGACATGATACCATTACGCAGCAGCAATTTATCATAAGGGCGAGTTTTAATTCATTGTTAACTCTCAAACTTCGATCAATTTTAATTTTAAAAAAAAAGTAATTTTACTGTACTGAACTTTTTTTGCACCACCTCACAGTCTAGTTAGCTTTTTTCGTGCTAATGCTGACTTTTTCTCTCTTTTTACAATCTGGTGTTAATGCTAGTTGTAGTATTAAGAGGGTTATTTTTTTTCACAATTTTCCTTTGTTACGCCACATTATAATAACAACAATTTTTTCGCACACTTATATTGGTTAGCTTAAAATACGTTCATACCAAATTTTAAAAATACAATATTTACTTTGAAAATCTCCAGTACGTGACATAACCACTTTTAAAATTTCATTATTCGATGGGCAGACAAAAAACAAGCCTTGTGGGACCATCTCAATATTTTAATATAATGAAGGACAAAAAATTAATTAACGTACTCGTGGAATGGTATGGGATAGACAGAGACGACTTTAATTTGAACAACGGCTATTAGACAAGGATGAGTAAATAATAAATGTACGCGTGCGCGGACTGTATGTCTTATTTAATTTACGCACGCCGGAAGTAAGAGGATATTTTGTAAATTAGGTAGATTGATTCAGGCAGAAAAGATGGTGTTTGAAAACAAGTGAATCGTTAAAGATGACGAGGCGCGCAGGTTCGGCATTCTTTTGTTTTATTGTGAACTGAATGCTGAATTTTATTCACAATTGTTTTTCTTGTTTTTTGTTTTGAGAAGGATTTGTTTTTAAAAGGTTTTTGTTAAAGATTTGAAGTTATTTTATGATTTTCTATTTATTTTGTAAAATATAAATCACATTCTAAAGTATTTCTAGGTATAATTACTCAACTGCTGTAATATTATTAATAATTGTTTAAAAATACATAATAACAAAACTGTTACAAACATTAAGTAATTTGTGGTAATATTACAGTTTTTTTTAAATAAATTCTTTTTAAGTAAATTTTCAGAACTTTAGCAAATTTGCTGTCAGGAACTTTCCATAAATAGGTAAAAAATTTTAAATTTATTTAATTTTTTTTAATTTATTTTAATTTTATTCCTGTACAAACAAATAGAACAACTAAAAGAAAATATTTATTTATTTAGTATACAATTATTTGCAAATACTAGAACTATAAATTATGAGAAAGCTATACATTTTTTAATTAAAAAAATTAAAGGGAAGCTTCTTTAATAAACACGATTGCTTTCAAAAAGCAGTTTTTGTAGAAGCATTGGTTTTTTAATGAAAAGGGGTTGGAAATTAACGCAAAAGAAACACCGACAGATGAAAATCGAGAAATTTATTTTCAAATAAGAAAAGTTTTGTCTTTTTCGTTTGTGTTTTATTGGAACTATAATTAAAGATATACTGAAACTTTGAAAATGGTAATATACCTAGTTTTAGTTATTTTATTGCTTTAAGTTTTTTCTATTTATATTTCAAAAGAATAATTTTTTAAAATTTAATTAATTAATTTTAAGTGTACTAGATTTTTAAATGTTTAATGTAAAGATATAATATATAAAATATGTAGTAAATATTAAAAATACTTGTTTACATTTAATAAATTAAAAATGTGTTGCACTATACTTAATTACATTATGATTTGTTATTTTTGCTATAATATTTTTATATTATCTAACATTATTTATGAAAATTAAATCTTTAATATGATTTATTAGTTTTATCAAGATGTTAGTCAGTTAAGATCTAATTAACATTTGGTTTGGAGCTATGCGCGCATACAATGAAAATACGATTTCGGGCGGTAAAAATGCGCCAACCTTAAGTTGTCGCATATTAAATTGTAGCAAAAGTTGGTGTTAGTCAGTTAAGATGGTTCGGACATGTTGAGCGAATGTCTAATGAACGTTTGGTTAAAAAGATTTATTTGAATGATTTTGATGGTTTACGTTTGCGTGGACGTCCAATGAGTAGTTGGAGTGATATGATTGAGAGTGTTTTGCGTGAGCGAAAGTTTCCAAGTAGTAGGAATAGAAGAGCATGTATGAGAGGAATTATGAATGTGTATGAAGCGAAAGTTGCTTGTTTGGATAGGAGTGTTTGGAGGCGACTGATTTAGGGATAATGAAAAGAGTTTGTGCCACACCCTTTCGGGTATATGGCGTGATTGTGTATGTATGTATGTATGTATGTATTTTGAAAATGTATGTTTGATGGAGTGGAATGATTGAGCGTATTTTGGTAAGCAAAACTTTTCAAGTTTAGTAGGAATAGAAGAGCATGTATTTCTAGGTATTTTGAATGTGGATAAAGCTAGAGTTGCTTGTCTGGATAGGAATGTTTGGAGAAAATTAATATCGGGAGAGTGGAAAGAGTTTGTGCTACACCGTTTTGGATATATGGCGAGATTGTGTATGTATTAATATTTTTAATTATTTGACATTTTTATACTTAATATAAGATAGCTATTATATATCAGAAAATTTTTAATCTAAATTTTTTTGTTTACAGAAAAAAATTAACCACACATATATTAGAAGCCAAATTTGTTAGATGTATTTGATAAATTTATGATAACAAATTAAAATTATTTTTCTCGAAACATTCCTATGTAGACAAGCAAATCTAGCTTCATCCACATTCATAATACTTATCTCATACATGCTCTTTTATTCCTACTACTTTAGAAACTTTCGCTTACGCAAAACACTCTCAATCGTACCACTCTATCTACATTTTTAATTACCAAAATTTCCGTAAACGTCAAATTCCAACAATGCTAATTTTGCAAACAATAAGTACCCATTTTTAGAATAATTCTTTATCGACATCACGTCACCAATTTTGCTTTCCGCCACTTCACCGAACTTTGACAATTTTCCAATTGTCAGTTTGTTGAGAAAGTGCAAACTTTTTCCCAGTGCGCGCGTTTAAACTGAGAATAATAGCTCAGAAATAAGAGAATGCGAAAAAGTGATAGAGAATAAGATGACATGACGGCAGTTCACTAGATTCATCTTATGGTGGCTACGGCCAAGTTTTCCTACTCCACCTTCACTTCTAGTCGACCAAAATGTCATGTTTTTATTTATAAATGCGCTCGGCCTTGAAATACGGCCTATTTTCCAAAGACGCATTGCCAAGCAACTTTTGACAGCAATGTTAAGCTAACGGTTTTGGAAAAAAAAGTGTTTTGTTGCTTGATATATCGAGACTCGTATTGTAATTTTTTCCTTCGTAGTGAAAATAAAAAATGTTTTTGAATAAATGTTTAGGAAATCGTTTTTGAATATAATAAAAATATTGTTGTATTTTATTATGATTCTATAGTCATACTCTGATAATAATAAACAGAGATTAATTATTAACTCCAGAATAAATTTAAGTTAAGTTACTCTTGCAATATTAGCAGGATTATTCCTAGTATAGCTAATCGGGTAATAAGAAAATATTTATTTATATGAATGATTTTGAAGCTATACGTTTACGTGGACGTCCGATGAATAGTTGGAGTGGTATGATCGAGAGTGTTTTGCGTGAGCGGAAATAGTAGGAATAGAAGAGCATGTAGGAGATAGGTTAGATAAATGTGGATGAAACTAGAGTTACTTGTCTAAATATGAATGTTTGGAGGAAGCTGATTTTGGGATAATGGAAAGAGTTTGTGCATCACCCTTTTGGGTACATGGCGTGATTGTATATGTATCTCTTATTATCTACTCTATAATCACGCCATGTACTCAAAAGTGTATGATACAAACTTTTTCCAATATCTCGATATTAATTTTCTTCAAATATTTTTGTCCAGATAAGCAACTCTAGCTTTATCCACATTTATGATACCTCTCATACATACTCTTTTATTTCTACTACTTGGAAAGTTCTGCTCACATAAAACACTCTCAATCATACCACTCCATCTTCTCGTCGGACGTCTACTCAAATATTTACCTTAAAAATTATCTACCTATATATGCTTTTTACCAAACATTCATTAGACATTCCCTCAGTATGATCATTTTATTTGACTAACATAAACTTTTGCACCTTTTTTTTTAATTTCATACTCATCATACGCTAATCTGTTTCGTAGAAATTTAAAAGATTTGGCAGTCTGTATGAATACGTGTATATATGTGTCTGAAAGTTGATTGCGCAGTTTACTGTTTGCTCTCAAACTGTTTACTTTGATTAATTTCAATTTGAAATGAAATACACTAATTGTACTTCTTACGGTTCCACTGTCTAGTAATTCTTATTCTATCTAATTTTTTTCTATCTTTATTTTTTTACAATTCTAAGTGCTCTGTTTTTACACAAGTTTCTCTTAAATGGATTAAATCAAAAATTTCCTTAAATTTCCATAAATGAAAATTGTATAATATGAACTACTAGAAAAAATTATTAAATTCAGCATCAAATAAATAAATCCATTAATATTAAAAAATCGTCTACATCGATCCATCAATAAAACTCCTGAAATTGTCAAAACAACATCAATATTCGATAAACAACATCAAAACGAGACTAGAAGCGAAAAATCCTGCAAATATATGCGCTTTAATTTCCATTTCATATATTCTGGATTTTCCACACCAGACAGTCGTACTAGCATCACTCCAGCAAAAAGATGAACTAAAATAAAATAAAAATTCGTTTCTTTTTTTTTCTCGCTCGCGAGCGTGAAATGATAGTACCCCAGTGGTCAGTTGCTCGCAGGACAAATAGTTCAAATGTCAGCAGGCAAGTTATCTCGACCGCGCACCAAATACGAAGTGAGATCCTTTTTGCTAGGATGCAGTCGGTCAAACGTTCTCGTGTCCTGCTGGTTGCATTATGCATGAATTTATCCTGGCTGGGGACAGGACATGACAGGACAGGACTGAGATTAAATTTATTGGATTTTGCATGGTTGGTGAATTTCGGTAATAATATTCGAGAGAAATTCAATTTGTATGTGTATGGTAGCTAAGATTTTACAAGTATCTCGAAAGCGCTTTGGGAAAATTGGAATTGTTAAATATAGACTAATTTATTACATTTTGAATTTTTGTTCGCACGACGTGTTATGTCTTTATGTATTACGCATCATATATCTTTGTTAACGATATTAAATATATATATATATATATATATATATATATATATATGAAAAATGAGACAGCCGCATGACGTTATGAATTTTATAAAACCCATACTCATATTATAAAAAACATAATAGAACTTAAATATTTATAAATAAAAACTTAAATAAAAGACTTGCATAGATATTGATAAAAAAAATTAATCACTTTGTACGTTATGATATATTAGAATTAAATTTTTTTATCATCTTTTACGTTGTTTATAACATGATCAGTTTAACTAAATATAAAAAAAAATATTTGAACTAATTTTTTACAATAGTTTTGAAAATTATATTCAGAAATTTTAAAATATTATAAAAGTTTGTGACAGCTACCATAAAAAAATTCTTAAAACATATATTATATTAACTGTTAAAGTTTCAGAGTTTTTTAAAATATGAAAATAAAAAAAAAATATAATAAAATTTCTATTGAAAATATTGAATATTATTAATGAGTTTCATTTTTGTTACACAAATAGTAAAATAAAAAATTCTGGACGTTTAAATTCAGAAATTAAGAGTTACTATATTAATTTTCCGGTTCATTTAGCATATACAAGTATTATAGAAAAAGTTTTCTTAATTAAGAGAAAATAGAATACGAATATCTGTCTCACATAATTGTAATGAATATTTGGTCAAAAAAATTCTAAAGATTTTTTATGTTTTTAAATTTTTTAAAACATGATAAAGTCCATCGAAAATGATGTAAAATATTTTTATTTTAGTTAGAACTGACGCTTAGTAATTTTATTATATTATGTTCATAGTTATAATAAATAAATAAAGTTATTTGGAGTGATTTTAAAAATAAATTACTTTAAGTTCAAGTTCTGTTTTGTTAATTCTGATGAAGACGAGCATTGAGTTTCGTCAGAACGTCAATTATAAATTAATTTTAATACAGAACTTGAACTTAAAGCAGTTTATTTTATACAATAAGTTTTGGAAGATTTTTTACTACAAGGTGATTTTACATATACTATATCTAAACTTGTACACTGTAATTTTGTGTTAATTTTGCATTCTGCTTTTAATTTCGTTAGGAATTCTATACATTACATACACAGTATCTAGCTTATGTTAGAGAATTAGAACACACAGAACAATTTCCATACAAGACAAGATTAGAAGCTGTCTCGTTTCTTAGACAGAATTGTCGTCAAACGCATTAATGCTCTTACTCATTTTACATTGAAACACTTTCTGTCGAAATTAAGTATATCTCATCTATTTAACAAACAAACTATACAACTCAACAACGCATCGCTTGTTTTAACTTTAACAACAAGATAAATTATCTGTCGTCTCTTTGTTTTTTGCGCGTAATTGTGTGCGGTTGGTTTAAAAAATCGACTGACATGGAATTTTTATTTTTATCTTTTAATATACACTCATTCACTCTTTCTATGCGTTGTTTATTTTTTCTGCTTGTCTCTTGTTGCGTGCGAAATGACGTCAAAAGAAAAATTGTGCTAGGAAAAAACTAAATTAAATGCTTATAATTAACGATTAAATTAATGTGTGTAGAACATATTTTTTATGTTTATATAATCTATCTATAGTAAGAAATAAAGTAATGTTACGTGAAGTATATAGAAACGTCAATTTTTAATTTATAATTGTACAGAACTTAATCCTAAAGCTTTTTTATTTTTAGTGTATTTAATGATTATAACTTAAAACTTTATATATTAAAGACTTTGAAATCTATTGTATATTTAGTCAGAATTTCAAATTAACAAATAAATTAAAATTTAATTTATAACTAAAATGACGAGTTTATAATATAATGTATGTCAAAATTGATATGATCTAAATAAAATGTCAAAACTTATAATTTTTGTTATAGTTGTAAAAAATAAATATGTTAGCTATTAAAATGAAAAAGCTTTAGGATTAAGTTCTGTATAATTTTTTAATTAAAATTTGACATATCATTATATTCCATATTCATTCATCATCAGCAAAAAATATACAAAATACAGGTAACTAGATTATAAAATTTATAAATGATTAATTAAAGAAAGACAAATTTTATTTAAATCAGTACTTTTACACTGGCAGGTGTTATCTTTTTCTTTGTACATTTTTATTGCTTTTCCTATTAATCTACTTGATAATATTGTTGGATCTTAAAATTATTTTAGTATCTTCAAATTTTATATCATGAAGATTTTCTGACGCATGTTGTAAAATAGTGGTTTTACTAGGATTGTTTAGACGTATTGACTTTTCTGTTCTGACCATCTAATGGAAACAGTTCTACTTATTTGTCCAACATAAACTGAATACTGATTTAAATAAATTTTAGCTTTTTTTAATTAATAATTTATAAATTTTAAAATCTAGTTACTTGTATTTTGTTATCTAGTAACTTGTTTCTATGTTTTGTTTGTTTATTATTTATGTAATTTGTCATTTGTATTTCTGATTATTATATACGTGGAGTATATAAAAATTAAAAATTATACAGAACTGAATCCTAAACCTTTTTTATTTTAATATAATGAATTCTGAAAGATTCTTTACTATTTATAATATTTATATTTTCGGATATACAATAAATGTTAACAAAAATGAATAATCATTAATTTTTTGAGGAATAGTAACAAATAAATATGTTATAAAAATATATAAAAATTTATAGTACGTATTTTTGTTAGTTTATTCAATAAATATTTTTCATATAATATTATAAAACAACCTGTTATATATTTATTCACAATTTATAATATGCAAAAATAAATAAACAGCAGACATTTTGATCAAATTGTTTTATTTTACATTTTTTATAAACACGTTTTTTAATAAACATCAATAAATTCCAAATATAAACCTGCACATACGTTTATATATATATATATATAAATACAACAAAAAATAATTTATGACATGCATGCGAGTAAATTGCTGCCGGAAATATCATAAATTAAATATTGAACGAAAACAAACTTGTGAATGTTGCAGTATGTAAAAAAAAAACATAATTTAAAATGATTGTTGCTATGAAAAAAATAAAATTCAAACAAATATTTGCCAATATGTAATTTTATTAAGTGTATTTGTCTCATTTAGTAAATGCAGTTTTATTTCATTTACGCGAAAAATTTAATTTTTCATTATTGTTTGCAATAGAAATGATTTTTTTCATTTAAAAACAATGGAGTAAGGTTTTTCTGATAAGTCGCAGTTTATCTTTAACCCTTTATCAGTTTGTGGTTAATATATTAACAAATTGCATAGAAAATTAGTGTACTAACCACAAAATTTGTTTTGAAATAATTACATAAATAATTTACATCAAAACAAAATAAAAACCACCAAATTTATATACATACTTTTTATAAAAATTTGAAACAAATAGAGACGGAATTTAATCAGAAAATTCTTCAATTAATCTCGCTTTAAAATAAAACAAACGAGAAACATATTTTATTCCAAATAAAGAAGTCATATCTTGAATCAATTTTATATTATAAATTGGTAACATGTAATCTATTATTATTAGAAACTTGTACACAATTTAAAAGCAGTGATAGAAATCTTTTAATTTACTCAGCAGGTTACCAAAGATTGTGAACAAAATTAATCGAATTCAAAAACGTTATATTTCATTTTAATTTTATTACACGTTACTCAATTGAATTACAAAAATAATATTAATAACGAACGGACTTACTAACGTGGTATAAATAAACACAATATTAATAAGGAATATATAACGGTCAATTAAAAAGTAATGTTTCTGAATTTAAATTTTATATGATAGTTAACTAATTAGATTATAGTTTTAAAATTAATATATTAAAGATATCTAAAATAGTATTTAGGTCGGGTTTGAATAACAACAGAAAGTCTGCTATGATCATCACAGAACCAACTGTTTTTTAGTGATCTATAATTTACCATAATCATGAAACATACTTAGATATACACATAGGTATGACAAAATAAATATTTGGAAAAAGATGAAAAATTATACAAAAATTTATTAAGTTGTATAAAAAAATTTCACAAATAAAAGTTGTTAAATAAACAAACTTAAAAAAAATTCAGAACTCATTATATAAAATAAAACTCTTTTAGGTTTAAGTTCTGTATTAAAATTTATTTATAATCGATGGAAAAAACTGATACAAATGACTTTACAGTAAATAACAGAACATAGAATGTAATGTAATGTCATATCAGTTTTTTCCTGATGAAAACGGGCGTTTAGTTTGGTCGAAACGTCCATTATAAATAAATTTTAATACAAAACTTGAACCTATCAGTTTCATTTTTTTGTTAAATAAACTTATCCCAAATATTTTTCTGTTGTGAAATATTTGTAAAAGATGAAAGTGACATTAGTAAAGTACCACTTCCAGTGAGATCTGTATCAAAAATTGATCAAATTAAAACATTTATTTCCGAAATTTAAATATGATTTTTTGTGAGTAGTGTAGTGTACAACGATTTAATAGATTATGCAATACTTTATAAATGGTGTAATTTACTTATTGTTAATTTAATAATAATATTATATTTGTATTTAATACGTATGTTAATTCCGGTATACGGGAGTTTACCCTCGTATTCTGAAACATTTTTTTTTAAATAATGATTTGTTAAAATAAAAATTCTTGGATTCTATTAGAAATCTTTTTATGGCAACGAAATTTCTTACTGGATCTAAGAATTTTCATTTTAACAAATCGTTATTTTTAATGAAAATCTTTCAGAATACTATAGTCATGAATAAACGAATTTAGATGTATTACTTTTAGAACAGGCTTAACAGTAATTTAATGTTATTGAAAATATATGTCCTTAATTAGTATAAACATTATTAGTATAAGTTTATCATTGCTTTTGATCAGAAATGTTTATTTTTGTTCCTGTTTTTAAAACTCCGAGTTTATGAAGTAATTTAATCAGCTAAATGAAAGAAAATAATTAATAAAATAAATGAGAATATGTTTTATATATATATATATATATATATATATATATATATATACGCAATATTTTTATTTGCAATGTAAATAATATATATATATATATATATATATATATATATATATATATATATATTATAACAATTTTCTAAATTAAATTTTTTAATGAAAAGTACAATTCGTTTTAATTATAATTAATTTGTTACATATCATGATACATATCAGAGGTTTTCAAAATGTATTTATACAAATTTTTAATCAGTTGTTGCTTTACACCTTTTTTTTCTTATAAGTTTTCTAGGATTATATAATATAAAATTACATTATTAATGTTATGATTGAGAATGTTTTGCTTGAACGAATGTTTCCAAGTAGTTGGAATAAAAAAGGTATCATGAATGTAGATGAAGCTTGAGTTGTTTGTCTGATTAAGAATATTTGAAAAAAAAAAAATTTTGTTACAGCAGTTAATTACCATATACACATTTATTGTTTATTTTTGCTTGAATTTGAATTTTATTCTTGAATATGTGTAAAGAACTGCAAGACATGCAACATTCATTGTCAGATCTGTATATTTGACTAAAGAAACACGGTCAAGTGTTGAATGTTGAATTACTCAAATAAAGCTGTTCGGATGTTTTTATTATTATTATTATTATAACTATAACGCCAAGTGTATTTATTAGTCAAGTTAAGTTAATTGACAGTTACATTGTTCATTTTCGTTTGAATTTGAATTTAATTTTTGAAAATGTATGAAAAAGTGTTACATCACCAGATTTGTCAAAAATTGTATATTTTACCAAAGAAACATTAATTCTCACACATCACTTAAGAAATATAAATAATTACTACTATTTTCCAACTCTTAGTAAGGCTAAGGTTACTTGGTATGTATTTTTATTTATTTTTATTTTAGTTTTTTATTTGGAACGCATGGAGAAAAAATAACGTCTCAATAGGAGCTGAATATTATTTTTTTTATTAAGCTTCTCTTAATATACTATTTTCGATGTGAAATTAATGTCAAATGTTTCAAAATAATTATGATATCTAATTAATAGATATCTCAGCAACGGTGGTAATTTACGGATTATGGATTTTACGACTGTGTAGTTAAAATTTGAAAGAATTGTGGTTGCTCGAAAACCGTGATTTATCAACACTATAACTTAACAACATGCACATATATTATAAAGATATTATTATTCAACAGAAGTAGAGAAATATATTTTATTCATGTTTACATTATTTTACAGATTACTAAATTATGCACACAAAAAATCTGTTCAAAATGAAAAACGCTGATAGATACAAAAAAAATCCCGATAAACTTTGTCCGACTTTTGCTGATTTAGCACACTTCGTAAAATTTACGCAACGCGTACAAAATTTGCATATTGTTAAACAGACTTTTTGTCAAACTACGCTCATTATAAAAGATACGTGAATGTACGATATAGTATTCGTATAACTTTTGAAGGAATTTTTTCCCGAAATTTGTTAAGAGTATATATTGAACAAGTTTAGCACGTCAGTCAAGTTAGCACCCCCCATTCTCCAAAAATTAAAACAAATTAGCTCACATTTATGAGCTATTTATGAGCTATTTTTGAGCCACATTCAAAATTTTTGAGCTGCAAAACTATGCATGAAAAAAATTTTTTTCGCTATCAAAATTTACCTTTAAGTTTACATGAATAATAATAATAATCCTTATTTAGTTCAAATACTTTACCAAATACAAAATAATAATATAAAAATACTAATATATAAATGTAAATCATATATAAATATTTTTTAAATCTATTATAAACATAAAAATACTTTATTTAAATAATAATCCTTAAGGCTAATTTTGAATATTTTTATATGTAATTTCTTAAAACTATCAGGTAACTTATTATATATTTGCACTCTTAAACAGTAATGTATTTGGTCCTTGTTTAGTATTTTTTTGAGTAATATAAAATTTATTCTTTTGCCGAGTATTATGATTATGTATATATTCAGTTTTAGCTAATTTATCTTTAAAATAATCAGATTGAGGACCTAATTTTATTTTATGGATTAATATAATTATTTGTATTTCCATTAATTCTTTTATATCGCACTGTACCACTATAATTCTTCTAACATTTTTTGTATATTGGTATATCTATAGCATTTTAAAATTATTCTCATTGATCTGTTTTAAAGTAACTCTAATTTATTTATATAATTTTGAATAGTTAGATACATTATTGAGCCTGCAAAATAAAAATGCGGACAAATTATTGTATAAGAGTTGATTTATGAGTTACTTGAGAAATACAAAAACTACTTTCGTGCTGCATATTCAAAATGGAAAAAAAATATTTTTCAATAATGTGATAATAAATTTAGGCCATGTTAGCATCCCCGCTTTCAATTATAAATAAAATGGGCAATATTTGATATGAGATTTATGAACTCTTTATGAAGTAGTTATGAGTGTCGAAATTTAATTTTGTGCACCACTGTGGACTCTTCTGCCCGTGCGAAAAACGAATTTTCGAATTTTAAAATAGAGCTCAAAAATAAATTTCGACGCTCACAAGTAGCTTATAAAGTGATCATAAATCTCATGTTAGATATTGTACATTTTATTTAGAATTACAGGCGTGGGGGGGTCGGTTTGTCATGACGTCAAGATAGTACCCTCCTCCAATTAAAAAAAATATATAATGTAGAATAATTAGCCCCCACTATTTATGAGCTCGTTTTGCGCAACTTTTGTAGTAACGAAAAACGTACTTTTAAAACTTACACGCGCGGTGTCAGCTAAGATGGCAATTCTGATGACGGCGATGTAAAATGAATGAAACTGTATTGGGATAAGGTAAAAAGTGCTCGAGTTATAATTACTTTCTAAAAAGCATAAAATCGAACACTTTTTAAGAGAATGAATTGGTTTCAACCAATATCCAAATAATAATAACAATAAATAACAATAACAACAATGCATAGTTTTGCAGTTCAAAAATTTTGAATGTGGCTCAAAAATAGCTCATAAATAGCTCATAAATGTGAGTTAATTCGTTTTAATTTTTGGAGAATTTTTGATAGCGTGGGTGCTAACTTGAAGTCAAGCTAGCAACCCCATTGAAAAACATTTTTTTCATGCATAGTTTTGCAGCTCAAAAATTTTGAATGTGGCTCAAAAATAGCTCATAAATAGCTCATAAATGTGAGCTAATTTGTTTTAATTTTTAAAAAAATTTTGATAGCGTGGGTGCTAACTTGAAATCAAATTAGCACCCCCCAACAAAAAACATTTTTTTCATGCATAGTTTTGCAGCTCAAAAATTTTGAATGTGGCTCAAAAATAGCTCATAAATAGCTCATAAATGTGAGCTAATTTGTTTTAATTTTTGGAGAATGGGGGGTGCTAACTTGACTGACGTAAGTTTAGCTGTCGTTTATCTGGACAGGTTTTTAAACTCTCTGGGGAAATTTTGACTAAATTCAGTTTTTCAAAGTTTTTTAAGTTTCAAGTTATTAATGTTGTAAAATGTTTTAAAAAGTTTTTTAATATCACATTTTTATTTAGTTATGTTATTTTCATGTAATTAAATTATTTTTGAAAATAAGTATTTTTTAAAGTTTTGATAATAACATAAAGTGCCACCAAGTTATAAAAAAAATTAGTTCTACAGGACATATTTTTTTTATTTCTAGCTTCAAAACGTACTATTATTTATCTTCTTTTAAACTGAAAAAAATATGTTTTTTCACTTAGGTTAATAATAATATTTTTCGCGAAGTTTAGTAAGTTTAAAAAAATGCCGAAAAATCTTACCACATACTTCACACGCGTACTTAATTTCCAAAATTTTGTAATAGATCAAAAACATCTCTAATTTGATTAAAACACAAGAAAACTTTAGTCTAACTTACCCTTTGTTTACATTTTATAATATATGTATGTTCAAGACATGAAAAAAGAAAAAAAACTCTTTACTTCAAGCGTATTAAAATATTGATATTATGATACTACATTGTCTATTTAGAAGGAGGTCATTATGTTACTAGTACAATAATGTACATTATTATACAGCAGTTAATTACCATATACACCATCAAACATGACTACAACGTCAAGTACATTTAATCATGCATTTAATCTGACATTTTCGGCGGTCATATTAAAAATTATTACATTAAGTTAAGACAATTGCATTATTTATTTTTGCTTGAATATGAATTTTATTATATCAATCAATTATATATAATACAACTGTTAGTAACTTTTATACACTGAGAAAAACTTTTAAATCAAAAGTAAACGTGTTTTTGAACTGTAAAATTATGTTTTTCTAATGCAAATAAAAAATTTAATAGCAAAACAATACTAGTTCAGTATAACTATTTTAATAATAATAATAATAATAATAATGACTTTATTGCCCAACAGTTATATAACCAATTATAAGACAAGATATATAATAAAATTACAAATCAGTTAATAATATTAATACATATACAAATATATTATTATGACAAACTTAATTATTTAAGCTATTAATTAGTGAATGTAAATTTTCATGAAAAATATCAAAGTCAGATAAACAATTGTTAAAATTTCTGCACATTATGTTGATTAGTGCAGTATGTAAAATATTTGTTCTAGAAGAATCACAATAAAACATTAGCGTAGAACGCTAAGGTTTTTTATAAAACTAGTTAATATTTAGTTTAAAAATAAAATTATATTTGAACTGAAAATTATTGAAAATTTTACAATTTTATTTTTTCCGTTATTTTTTTCCATTATTATGTTTCTAAACTAAATAGTAAATAATTTGATACAGATCTTTTAAAATAGTTATACTGTTTTTGACTATTATAATTTTCCTATTAATTTTTTTGTTTCTATTAGAAAAACATAAGTTTACGATTCAAAAACACATTTACTTTTAAATTAATGGTAAAAATATTGGATCTAAAGCAAAATTTTCTTAGTGTATGAAGCTATTTTATTGTATGATTATATTAATTAATATTTATTGTGTATAAATGTTATAATAACATTAAAGTACCACAGTTATAAATTAGATAACAAATTGAACAAATATTTTTTATCATCATTATTAAATTTTTAATATGTAATGTATATTAAAATATGAAATAAAGTTTATTATATGTATATTTTTTAATAAATTGTTATTTACTTTATTCAGTAGATTAGTATGAGCTATTAAAACTGTTTTTTAATTTCTATTATAAATTTTTATATCATGTATAGAATTTTATAATAATCTGTAATAAACATTTATTTATTGTTTGTATTTTTACAATAACATTATTATAGATTTTTTATTGTGATATAGTGTTTTATTGTAATACAAGCTATTAAAAATGTCATATTCTATCATTAAATATGTAATTTTATAACTTAACCGTAATATTGTTTTATGTAATTTTTTTATATTGTAATAAATGTTATACATTTTTATTATATATATATATATATATATATATATATATATATATTTGTTATTTAAGTGTATATTAAAAAATCTGCTGTGGCTACCACAGAACCGACCGTCATCGTATTAAATAAATTAATGGAATATAAATTTTTTATAGCAATTACTGTAGTCATGGTAACTAAAAATAAAACTATCTTGACATAAATATCCCACCTATTTACTGAATTATATGTCATAAAAATAAAAAAATTATTTATTTATATCTAAAAATATCTAAAAATATTCAAAAATAAAAGTTGTTAATTGTAACTTGTTTAGCAACGTTTGTTAAATAGATATTTAAGTTTATCATTAGATAAAGCAAATTGTTAGTTGTAATATCGTGGCGTTATTTTCATTATTAAAAAAGAGAATTGTTTTTTGTTCAGGTGGTTTTATATTTGTTAATTTTTTGCTTTAACGAAAAAAAGTTGGAGTCGCAGTCTCAACAATAAAAATCGACGCCGACTCGAGCAAATTCTTCAACTCATTTACTCAAACTCTATACACTCTTGTTCATTTCTCTTGATTATTTGTATTTCGTGAAATAATGCAGCTTGGCTATAAAAATATGTTTTTTTTTCAATTTTGGCATATAATTATTCTTACTTTGTGTTATACAATTATCAATAATTCTTAAAGACTTACATAATTAATAATTATTTATTTGTTTCAGGTACGTAACACATCTATATAAATTTTTGAAGTACAAGTAAGTTTAAATTTAATGTTATAATTAGGCTTATTGTCAAATTTTCATATAAAATGTTTTAATTATTGTCGTTAAAATTGCTTTAAATTAATTTTAAAATTTAGCGCCAATTGGCTACAGTGGCAGTGAAATAATATTTCGTAGTTGAGTGCCAGCGTTGCCATATGGCAAATCAATTTTTCTAGGTTTCAATGCTAAGGCAATATTGTAGAAATAATTAGGAATGCATTAAAGTGTGTTTTAATGGTATTAAAATACTTGAGTCAGTGGCAGCGAACGTGTTAATATAAAATTTGTTTATAAATTTATTTTATCTACGGCCGCTCATAAAGTTTACACTTTACATACTATAAACAGTAAAAAATTGACGTTTACCAAACGATCTTATAATGCGATGCGTAAAGTAACCAACGTTGCCAATGTCAGTGATGTTGTTGTTATTATTTTATTATTAATTGTGTGTTAACATTTATCTGTTGCGCGTCTCATATGGTCAATCAGGAATGAAAGTCTGACTGAAAAATTAGACTATTATTCCTGACTTCAATCACAAAGCCCCTACACTTATTTGGACTTTGACACTTGTCTTGATCTTACACCTTCAATCAGAATGTCAATCTTTTGTAAACAAATTAAAATAATAAAATAGAATCTATTTAACTAACAATAAAAGTGATTAATAATCGTAAGTAGCATTTTTATGTTATTGTAAATTGATTTTGTTTAAAAGAACTATATGTATTCATAAAAACATTTTTGTTTGTGTAATTTGGGGACGCAGATAAAATTTTGTATGCAACTTGTGAATAAACTAGGTTTTATGACGTTCAAACTCATGGTATAAAACCCATCTTTACTTTACACTTGTTGTAACTAAATAACTATTATTTTATTTTTAAACTCAAATACAAAACTTAATTAAAACAATATATACCAACTCCATTTTGTCAGAAAATTAATTTAAATAATAAAAAAAGCATTCCAAAATAACAATTTCCATTTAACAATTCATTTATTTTCAATTTTAACCATATTACGATGACAAATTAAAATTGTTTTTTGTGTAACTTATAGCTAAAATAAAACAAGTACATTTATACATGTTGATGAACAGTTTAAATTAAATTTATATGCAGTGAAATGAAACACAGATTAACGCAAATTTGTACATGTAAATTTTGATATAGATTTCTAGATATAGGGTTATATCTACGCATGTTGATGTACGCATACATATTCCCACAGGTTGTAAAAGGGACTGGATAACATGTTAGGGACAGATAACTAACTTACAGATTAATTTATCTTAAACATCGATCTGAATTCTAACCTCGAACTAAATGGGGGAAAATACCCATCTTCTTAGTTCTTGTTTTTGTATCTAATTCTCGAAATGTATTAATTCTTTTACAAGTCAACTCTAACATAAATAGCCGAAAAGCTACTTCTTTGCAGGAATACAGAAGCTAATTAAATGATACAACAAATGTATCGTTTAGCATAAGATTTATGTGGAAAAATAACAATATTAAAATATTGAAAAATTTTTCAGAATCAAGGTGGATTTATGTAGCAAAAATTAACATTAGCATTTACTTTAAAACTAGCATTAAAAAGTTAAATGAATGCAAGTGCATAGTACATTTTACTTATTTATTACATAATAACTTGTTTATATGTCCTGTTATTTATTGTAAATGTTATTTGTATCAGTTTTCTTGATGAAGACGGACGTTGAGTTCGTCGAAACGTCGATTATAAATTAATATTAATACAGAACTTTAACGTAAAGCAGTTTTATTTTAACATTGATTTTTTTCTTAGTTACCATATACTAGAATTTTTATTTTGTTTATTATTTTCGTTTTTACTCTGATAAAGGCACTAATGTATAATTTTAAAACGGTAGCAAAATATATTTAAGCAAAATGTTAAACCAATAGTTGTTTTAATAATAATATTAGTTTTTATTATTTATTATTTTATGATTTTTAAATACAATTTTTTTAAAGATGTATTTCTACTCGTGAATGATATATTTCAAGAAATTAAAAACGAAATAGGTCACTGTATTTAAAATTTTATTAATTAACAAATTTTCGACACTTTATCGAATTTTACGAACTTTATTTATTTATATTGTAAAAATACATCTAAAGTATGAATACAAACATAAGTTTGAAATATTGTATCTGCGACAAAATTATAAATTATAATTTAATTTATATGTATTTCAAAATTATTTATAACTTTATAAATAAAATACCGTATTTTTTTGACCATAAGTCAATTGAGGACAATAAGACGCAGCCCAAATTTATGGGACGATTTTTAGGAATATTTTTTTAGGTATTACAAGTAATTTCATTAATATATTGCGTCAGTAATTGAACTTCTCTAACAGCTTTAACATTTTTTCTCTAACATTTTCTATATTCTTAATTACACATGGTGTATTATATTAAGTTATAGTATTTAAAAATTGACTAATGGTTTAATTAGTTCATCAAAATAAATTAAGAAATATAAAATATGTATACTATCATTGCTAGATTTATGCACACATTATGAAATGTAATTGACTGGATTACATTCATGAGTTTGTCATAACCGGTTAAAATATAGAAAATGCATTATTTTGTCGTTGGATCTTGTGGCGTAGTTGGATAGCGTGTCAGCCGCGAAAGCTGAAGGTTCCGGATTCAATCCCCAGCAAGATTAACGTATGTTTCTTTATTTAAAAATTGACTAATAATTTAATTAGTTCATCAAAATAAATTAATGGCGATTTAAGCAAAAACAAAAATACTATAGCTTCGATACAGTATAAAGATTCGTATTTTAATGTTACTTTTGGACCATAAGACGCACTCCAATTTTAAGTTGATTTTTCTTATGTGAAAAAGTTCATCTTATTGTCCGAAAAATATTGTAATTTTGTTAAAATAAAAGATCATATTGATTGTGCATTTTCTATCTAAATAGTTTTCGTTGAGTTTGAAGAATTAGTACCCTAGATAAAGTGAAGTTGTGTATTCCAAATTAGATAATTAATTTATATGAAAGGGTGATGATGTTCTGTCTTTCAAGAATTACTTGGAGATCTACTGATATGAAGATGTAATACAAACTTTTAAAGCATATGTATGTAAAATGGAAGAACAATTTTTAAATATTAAATTTAATAAAACTATTATTATTTTGCTATCAAGATATATATATATATATATATATAAATAATTACACTAGAATTTTGATAAATAAAACTTTAATATCTAGTTAAATTTACGCATAGTATTAATATCTAGGAACAGTGCTGAGCAGTAACTAGCTACTTTAGTAATTTAGCTACTAGCTTAGCTACTTTTATTGGTAGCTGTAGCTGCGCTTTAAAAAAAGTAGCTGTAGCTTGTAGTTTCAGGATTTGTCGCAAGATTTAGAAGCTAAGACCTTAAGCTACTATTTGTAGCTTCTTTTAGTAGCTTATAGTTATTTTTAGTAGTTTATAGCTACTTTTAATAGCTAATAACTACTTTTCTTAATGTAGTTGCTTTTATTACTACTTTGACTGAAAGAAAATAGGGTACAGTTCTTCTCAGAACGATGTCTGTATTATTTTGAAAATTTTTAAATATATATATATATATATATATATATATATATATATATATATATATATATATAAGTAATTGGATAATGGGTAATTGCAGTCAATTTTGGAAAACGATGGTTAAATAAAACTCATTTAAGCTTTAATTTAGCAAGCTTTCGGATATATTTTTATCCTTCATCAGGCTTCTGGAAATTATGAAACAATATATTATACACTGTATGTAATCTAATTTTTGTTAGTAAAAAAAAAAATATTAATTGTCAAAAATTTTTTCAAAATATGAACCATTTGAATTTGTAACAAAGTAATTATAAAAAACACATAACAAAAACAAATTTAAATATATAACACAAATATACTTACAAAACTAACAGACTCTAATTTTATATTTTCCAGTATTGCTAATATATTTAAAAAAAAGTAGCATACAAAGTATCTTACAAAGTAGTTTAATAATAAGCATAAAAAGTAGCTTACAAAGTAGCTTGATAAATAGCTTACAAAGTAGTTTAGGATTTTGCAGCTGCTTTTATAGTAGCTTATAGCTGTAGCTTAAGCTACTTTTAGAAAGAAGCAGCTATAGTTGTAGCTTTATATATTTTTAAAGAATAGTTTGTAGTTGCAGCTTAGCTAAATTTACCGAATAGCTTGCCTAGCTCTGTTTAGAAATTATAAAATATTAATCCTTAATCAATAAATGTGGCTTGAAATATAAAACTGCATGTAGCTACAAAAATGACGAAAAAGTTTTTCTAGTAATTTTTACAACAAAAACAAAGTTTTTCCTCACAATTATGCAAACTGTCTGAAAAACAAGAAACAAAAAAATTTACAAAACTTAAAATTCATATAGGAATAAATTTTTAGTTATTCAAATCCACTTGGTGTAAATTTGTAATGCAGAAAGCTTCAGAAATTTTCAAAAGCAACTAAATAAAATTAACATATATAATAAATTCATGTTGCATAAAATATATGTGTAAATTTTCTTTGTTCAAAAAAATAACACGAAAAACCAAAGCAAAAACGGAGGAGATTTTAAAAGAAACTGATGATTATATACGAGAATGTGAACAAAAAGTAAATCTTCGTTAATTTTTATGTCATCATTCACGTTATAAACTGGTTAATTAAGATTTTTTTTTTATATACAATTATTTTTTTATTTTACTGCAACTTCTGTAAATAATACCGCTATAAAAATTTTAGTAACATACATTTTAATATTTAAATATTATAATTTTTTTTTCTAAAAACTCAAAAAAAAATAATTATTTTATTATTATATTTACTAAGGTACATTATCTTTTGAAACGATTATATTTGACCACTGTCTCAAATATATGGAATTATTACTTTTGAATCAATCCTTATAAAAGAAACCAACAGATATGTATATAATCAAAAAAAGCTTTTGACTGAAAACATCCATAAATTATGAATCTTTTACGTTCTCGTTAACACCCTTCCACCGACGAGTCGCTAATGGAAAACTCGGGATTTATGCCTCTCTTCTTCAGTGGCTGTTCTTCTGTTTTTTCCGCCGCTATAAACAACATTTTCGAATTCTTTATTTATTCATTATCTCATTTTGCGCATATTCGGTTTGAATTTTTCACTAAAGTAATTTCATTGGTACCTGAAATTTCATGGTAGTATCTTTTTTCTTTTTCTTTTATTGTTATTTATTGTTACATTTCTATTGCGATATTTATCTTAATTTACCGACAATTGTAATTTTTTACCAGATTTATTTTTTCGTAGTTTTATTGACTTTTTACTGACGGTCATTTCACTGCAAAAATTATTTTTATCTAAGATTACTGTAAGAAAAATACAATATATTTTTTATATAAATAAGTATTATTTAAATTTTAATGATTTTTTTTGTTATTAGTATAATATAAAATCTTCCAGTAGGTAAAAGCAAATTAAATTCAACATACGTAAAATTTGTAAATTTATTCTGTACATAATGTGAGTCTACAAGAACAATTTACATTTTAAATTAAAATATTATTTCTATTATCTCTGCACAAAAGTCATATTCAAGTTTACCTGCAAGATAAGAAAACAGAAATTTCCAAAATTTAAATATTTACTTAAATTAATCTGAGAATATAATGTATAATAATAACGAATAAAATTAGATGAATGGATGTAAAGTAAAAGGTAAATAAATCATATTTATGATCTTACATTTACACTAAGAAAAGCTAAAGGCGGATCAATTTAAATATGGTTCCTAGTTAATTATGTTTTGTTTTGGGAATTCTTTCATCAAACTAATGTTTAAAATTAAAAATTTATGCAATATTACAAAAGTTTAATTTCTGTTGTGTATTTGAAATGAAAAGTATAAAAAATATGCACATTTGTAAAAAACAGTTTCTATTCAATTTAGTTTTTTATATATATTTTTTTAATTGATTATAATGCGTATTATAATAATAAATATTTGACTAGTGTATAATAATAATATTATATAATTACTAAAAGGAATCAGGTACGAAATAGGTTAGTTTGTGATGAGTGTGAAATTGAAAAAAATGTTATTTCAAAAGTTGCGTTGTTAGTCAGTTAAGATGCGGTTCGGTCATATTAAGCGAATGTCTTATGAACGTTTGGCTAAAGGACTATATGTGAATATCTTTAGATATACGTTGGCGTGGACGTGCGATGAGTAGATGGAGCGGTATGGTTGATAGAGTGGCTTGCGTGAGCGAAAGTTTCCAAGTACTAGGAATAAAAGAGCATGTACAGATAGGTATCATAAATGTGGATGAACTTAGAATTGCTTGTCTGGATAGAAACGTTTAAAGAAAATTAATTTTGGAATAGTGGAAAGAGTTTGTGCTTGCTATATCCTTTGTATATAATTTCTACTATTACAAAGCAAGCAAAATTAATTTTGTTTATTGATTTAGATGCAGAATTGTATACTCTGAAACTTATATTTGATATATTTTGCTTAAAATAATGAAGGAGAAAAAGAAGAATAGAAAAAAAAGAAAATAAATTTAAATAATTAAAAATCTATAACACGCATGCATACATTGACAAACCTTATCACGACTATGTAGGATGAAGAAAAAGTTATTTGTCTGGATAGGAATGTTTGTAGGAAACTAATTTCGAGATAGTGGAAAGAGTTTATGCCACACCTTTTCGAGTAAATATGTAAATAGTTAAGAAAACAGAAAATCACGAAAGTGTAATTTTATATATTAAAAATCTTATGACCTGGAGTTGCAATAACCACACTGAAAAAAATCCATATAACATTAAATAAACCGTCTATGTAAAAATTACTTAGATTGTTTGCGTAAATCAATTTTTTGTTTTCCTGAAAAAACTTTATTTTTTACAAACGATCTATGTAATTTTTACACAGATGATTAATGTAATAATACATAGATTGTTTTCAGCAGTTTGTATAAATAGCAATTGATTTGAAAGCCAAATAGTGCTTATAATTAAAAAAAAATTATAAAAAAGAGTTACTAAAACCAGGCCAATATTTTCGTTTTTATTTACTCCTGTTATTAATTTTTAATAACTAAAACAAACAAACATTTTAGTACAGTCATACAAATATCTGTAAATAAACCAAACATAGATAGAATACAACATCAATAGCAATAATATCGCTGGTTATAAAACACAATCAAATAACATCATCCTCTATATATCAACCGGATGTCCGATCAAATTTAAGCCTCCGTCCATCCGTATTTATACATGTCATCGGAACGCACACAGGATCCATATATCCACCAGGACATCCATGTAACGGGTCGATGTTTTTTTCGATATCCTTTCCTATCGTAGAACAAATTGTTTTCAACTACGGCTATATTTCCATTCAATTACGTTTCGGTTCTGTGACAAACCGTGAAACTGCAAATAGTTTTCGATGTTGAACGCTCACTCGCCGAGTTTTTCCCGATAATCGCTCGCTCGGACACGTAAACTGGTTTTTCTAAACCGGTTTTTCAAACTGGTTTGGCGCGCTAAACTGCTTTTTGAAACCTGTCCGATTGGTTGGGATATTTGCACGATCCGGGTGACAACTGACCATCGGGGGGTTTTGTGCGGTAAAGGTTATAACCCTCGGGTTAAATCAGGTCAGTAGGATGACGTCATGAATTTGTCATATTGATTGTAAGATTTGTATACTTTTTTTGAGAAAAAAAGCGTTTTTTTTGTTAAGTTTTTTATTTTCGTAATGGTTGTGATTTATTTTGTATTTCGTTATGGTCAGTTGTTCTTGTGAGTTATTATGCTTCTTACATGGATTTTGCTCAAGAATTTTCTTAAAGAATATATTTTATTTTTATTGTTATTTTTATTTTATATTGATATGTTGAAGGATATTCTTTTTATGTATTTTTGAAGTACAGTAGAACCCCGATTATCCGTGCGCGCATTATCCGGGCGGCGGATTCTTCGTGCGGCATTTTTAAAATGTCATCCGTGCGCGGATTATCCGTTGCTGACCGTGGCTGCACCGTTTAGACGTTCGCATCGGGGAATACCCGAGTTCGGCTCGAGAAATCCTCCGTTTATGTGTTTACTTATTATTTTCGCCAACTGCCGACCGACTTGTTAGTTAAACGTAAACAGACATTCGTTTGACACATGTATTTGACTGAATAAATTATTAAAAAAAATAAAAATGAGGTCTTTGGATTATCCGTGTTTTCAATTATCCGGCGAAGGCTCGGTCCCGGCTGACCCGGATAATCGAGGTTCTACTGTACTTATTTTGGCGATATTCAGTTTTTCTTTAATTATTTGCAGTAAATATGCAAAAACCAGCATATTTTTTTTCTAACATAAAATTGGAAGTAAAAAAATCTGAGTAGGCCACTTTAGCAGATACTAATTTGTAAATAATTTATGAATAATTATTTGAAATAAATCATGAGTAAATATTTGGATTTCATTTATTTTCACTAAATATTTGGAACAGATTTGTGAGAACATGTCATCTACCACTGCTACCAACTGACAGCAAATGGTCCATTGGTTGCCATTGCTTTACATTACCAGCCAGGTAACTGACAGCTATTGACAACAGTGGTAGATGACATCTATGCGCATTTTTTCACAAATTTGTTCCAAATATTTAATGAAAATAAATGATGATAAATGATTTATTTCAAATAGTTATTACCGTCCAAAGTGGCTTTTAGATGTTTCAATAAGAAAATTTATAATTTAGCTTTTTACTGATGTAAAAAAAAAGTAAAAATCAAGAAATACGTTTTGCTAAAAATTGAGTTAAACATAATAAAGTGAAAATTCATTGTCTAGTATTTTGATACTTTCTAAAGCATTTTATTGATAAGGAGGATTATTTTCTTTTACAGAAAAATTTAAAAAATGTACAGAATTTTCTTATTTTTAGAATTATTTGCAGGCTTTATCCTATTGTTTTATCATTGTTTTATCCTAAATAAAAAAATTGCTACCTTGAAACCGACGATTTGGGATGAAATAATGTTTCAAATCGTTACGTTATTGTATGTATATCATAATTTATTATTTGTTTTCGTTACATATCGTTATAAATAACATTAATAAAATGAATTGTTACGTTATATAACATTACTTTATATAATGTAATAATAATAATTTATATTTGTAAATCTGAAATTATATTTGGTACTATCTCTAAAGTTTAAATTTAAAAAAGCATTACCAAATTATGTTTAAATATTCGGTTTTTATTATACAATGTTCATAAATGTCACATAGTACATTATTAATACAAAAACATAAATATTTTTAATCATTATTTATAAATTCGTACATAATAAATATTACGAAAAATTCACAATTTTTTTAATAGAAAATACTTTGATATCTCACATTTGAAATATGAACAAAATATATATTCTTAAAAAAAAGTATATTACATAGTAGTAAAATATAAATATTCAGCAACAATAAAAAAAGTTAAATTTTAATAATTTAGTTTAACAAACACAAAATTAAAAAGATTTATTTAATATTACTAAAAGAACATTTTCTAAATAACTTTTTATGAAACATTCGTTATCTTCATCAGTTTCCGTAATTTCTAGGTGAAACATAGGGGCTACATTCTCGAGAAGCTGAACATATATATATATATATATACAGTCGATTCCGCTTAATTGGGACACATCGGAACTAGGGCATTTTGGCCCAATTAAGCGGCTGTCCCAATTAACCGAATTTTTCATAAAATTAAGCAATCCATATTTTTCTTTCAATAATTTTATTTTATAAATTCTTGGAAAAAACTATAAACTACATATAACCAAAAAAATATAAACTTTTAAGAAAAAATAATAATAAATTCCAAAATAAAATAATAAATAACGAACCTTCCACGCGCGAGGTGTAGTGGTAACTGAATCATAACTGAATACGTAACGATTGAGACAGCAGGGTAGACTCTCACAGCTTTAATGACCGGTGCCGCGCTACGCCGACGCGAGGGTAAACATTAACCTTTGAGCGCACGTGGGTCCGTACCTCATACGTGAATGAATGTGTTGGAAAAAAAGTTCACAGCGCGCGATACTAATGTAATTAATTGATACATATTTGCTAGTTTTTTAAATATAATTTTCCATCTTGTGAATCAAAAAGATATGAAGCGTATCATATTAAATTTTTTGTAAATATTTTTTCTTGTGAATATTTGTAACATAATATATACTGTGATCTTAAATTTACTGTCCCAATTAAGCGGAATGTTGTCTCAATTAAACATGTAAATTTACTGTTGGTTTCTTGGTTTGGTTTCTGTTCTTTGAGATTTGGCCCAAATAAGCGGATATCCCAATTAAGCGGTGTCCCAATTAAGCGGAATTGACTGTATATATATAGTTTTTAACAATGTTTACTTGCATTGTCATTGGTGTGGGTCGTTAGTTCACAGCCAAGCAAGGGGACCTATGGTTTATAGTGAATTCAGTGGTTTTACTACCAGAAATAATATTAATTTAATTTCTGGTGTAGGCGTAGCGCAAACCAGGAACCTTTGAGGTCTGAGTCTAACACGCTACCATTTAGCCTACGGCTGCCTATATTGGTTATTATAACGTTATTAAAATATCGTTAAGTTATTATATTAAAGGTCACTTTAGATGATAATAATTTGTTAATAATTTATGAATAACTATTTGAAATAAATCATGAATAAATATTTGGGATTGAATTACTTTTTACTAAATATTGTGAGGACATGCGCATTCATGTTATCTACCACTGCTAGCAACTGACAACAAATAGCCGCAACAGTTGGCTGCCATTTCGCCAATATAAAGCAGTGGTGATTATTTGGTTGGTATCAGTGGTAGATAACATGAATACGCATGTTTTCACAAATTTGTCCCTAATATGTAGCGAAAATAAATCAATTCCAAATATTTATTCATGATTTATTTCAAATAGTTATTCATAAATTATTAACAAATTATTGCCGTCTAAAGTAGTCGTTATAAATGACAGTTGAATCGTTATTAAACAATTCTCGGGTATCGTTTCATTATGTTTTTTATCCCTGCTGACGATATTAAATGAGACATTTAATTCAATGCATTTAGGTGTATTCATTTAATATAATTCAATATTTTTTCGCAATAACAATTTTGATTCAACTAATTTCTAATTGAAATATCAAATATCATCTAAAAAAAATCATCTATAATTAAATAGACAAATTATCTAAATTTTAATCAACTAATTGAAATTAAATGAAAAAGTTATTTTATTTTTTCGTTTTGTATATTATAAAAAATATCTATAAGTTTTTATTAATTTGTAATCTAACTAAAACTACTTTTTTTATATCTATAGTTTTAAATTTATAAAGTACGAACAGTTTTTCCGTTGAAATTATCTGGTTATTAGCAATAAAAAGATTTAATATAAAACTTCTTATTTAGTTAAAATTAAACAGTTTCCGAAAACTAATTAAAAAAACTTAACTAGTTTCTACGTTGCAAAAAAAAACTATTTGATAGCATTTGTAATAGCATTTCCAACTAAATATTACAATAGTGACATACTTTTTAAATTGTTTTTGTACTTTTATAGATACTGTAATTATAAAGTGCTACGATTGATTTCCTTTTTTTATTTACTCACTAAATAATTCCAATAGAACAAAAATTAAATTACATTTTGTATTTCAATCTAATTTTAGCAAGTTTTTAATAAAATGACAGTAAATTATAATTTGCAACTCGTACTTTTTATAATTTTTCAGGATATATTCTTTTTAATGCACAAAATAATTACTTAATTTTGTTTTTCTATAGTGTTGCCCACTGTCAGAGAAGAAAACACTGTGTTTTTATAAATTTTATTTTGACTATACTAATTTTTAGTTTTTTAGAGCAAAGTTTACATTAATTTCAATTAGTTTTTACAACAAATTTTATAGATAATCTATATATGGATTTATCTATATAATTTTAATCTTATTAATAATATTATTTAATTAATTTAATTTAATCGTTATTTATTATACATTCAACATATGTTTCTAAAATATTTTTTTCATTTCTCAAAACTCAAAGTATTCAACATTCATTATTCTACATTTTCAAATTAGAAATACGTTATTTATTATCATGAAACAAGCAAACAAATTAATCAAAAAGTGTCGGTAAATAAAAATCGTAAACATAAAATACTATTTATTTATTTAATTATCATTGAACATATATAATTGACACGATATAGCATCGAACATTTTCAACTCATAAATCAAGATTAAAATTTATGAAATCGAAAATATAATTTTCTTATAATCGATTGATTTTCTAATAGAATCGTTGTTAACGAAAAAGATATCAATTAATTAATCTGATTTAATACAGTCTCCAGCCGTTATGGCGCGCCAATCGCCTCTCGTACAATAAGACAGAGAAACTAAACACATCATTATTTATCGTACTATCTTTTGCTCTCCACGCACTTCGGCTTGGTTTGTGTATAGTCAGTTGTTTTTTACACAATTAATACACGCTTTATAAAGTAATTAAATATTTTGCTATACGCTGTGTTTTTTAGCCAGTGGCGTTACTACAAAATCTTCTTAAAATAATTATTATAATAGTAATTATATATATCAAGTTTGAGAAGATATTTTTAAATGTGAAACTTCAAGGAGAATAAGACGGCAGGTTATAAAAGTATTCTCAACAAGTAATGAGATAATTCGAATAAAAATAATCGATCATTCGATTATGAAAATTATTCGAGATATTTCGAATTAAATTGAAATCATTCGAATTAAATTGATATCATTCGGATGATGAACAAACAAAAAGTGGCAGATTTCCATAAAAATATAAAAGATAGATTGTAAAATTGAAAGTCAGTTTTAATGCTAAAATTTTTTTAATTATTTGAAATCAGAGCCAGTCAACCTAACCAAGTAGGAAATAACCATGAAACTATAAATAATAAGGAAGATGGTTTGACAGATAGATGATGCACTGATGCACTTAAAGTGGAGAGAATAAAAAAAGATGCCAATATATAAGTAATAAACAAACAAATTTGATATAAATTCTTGGTTTTAATTATTCACAGATAACAAGTAGGTTTTGAAATTGTTATTTTTGAAAATAAATGAATAAATTTAATTGACAATTTTTATGAAGAAATTAGTACTTGTCTGCACTGTGTATTGTTTATAATTTTATTAATTACATACATAATCACGCCATGTATCTATTAGGATGTATCACAAAGTTTAATCCATTATGTAGAAATTAGTGACTGTTAAACATTTCTATTCAAACAAGTAATTTTTGTTTTATCCAGAATTGATTCTTCTCATACATACTCTTTTATTCCTACCACGCAAAACCCTCTTAATCATACCGCCCCATCTACTACTCGAACACCCACGCAGACGTACACCTTCAACATCACTAACCTATATATTCCTTTAACCAAACTATTATTAGATATTTGCTCAAGATTGCTGCACCAACTTTTATAAAAAAAAATTCCAATTTTATACTCTTCATACACCAATAAAAATGGCTAAGATATGTCCAATTAGTGAAATTTCAAATCGATTTCAAAGAGTGACAGATATTAAGAAGAAGAATCAATCAATAAGAAGAATATTTATTTATCCGATTGAAAACAAGATAAATAATGGAACGTTTTAAAACTATTTCTCGAGAAATTATATGTCTCGGCTATAAAAATGCCTTCCCTACCTTGGTATATAATTACTATTATTATTCAAAGAACTTATTATTATATTATAGTTATATGACAAATTTGCAAACTGATAATTTTTTTTTATTATTTGGGTCTCTTTGTATAAATGGCCATCCAAGTTACGGTGTTTTGCATCTAGTAGTTACGCCACTGTACTTGTTCAGTACTATATATACCGCGGCTAGGAAATACGGACATCAGAGGCGTATTGAAACGGAATTTTATACGACCTTGGGACATATTTTATGGACAGTGGGTTTGAATATTGTAGAAACGTTTTAATAGTTTCTACGTGCTGATTATACTAAGATGGCTGTTTAGTAGCAAGTTCATTGCTAATTGACAACTTTGAAGGAGGTATACTTAATGTGTACTGATCATATTTAATGTAGGTATTATATACAGAGTTTCCGAAAAAATTTGTAGAATTAAAATAAAAAAGTTTTAGCTTTAAAATATATATAAATTTTAATTAAAATTCGATGTTTCCATATACTGTACGTATATCATCAGGAAAATATATATATACATATATATATATATATATATATATATATATATATATAAGAATGAATAAATATCATTGATTAAAATTGAAAATTAAATTAAAAATTTTGTTCACTCTATCGTCTGGGAATAGAACCCAGGACCTTCTAATTTCCTGCTGGCCGCTCTACCTTCTAAGCTAACAGACTTACTTAATTATATGTATATATATATATATATATATATATATATATATATATATATATATATATATATATATTGAAATGTCGAATTATAATTAAAAATTATGCAGAACTTAAACGTAAAGCTTTTTGTTTAATATAATGAGTTCTGAAAAATTATTACTCTGTTATTTGTTGAAATATTGTGTCCGTAAATTAATTTGAATTATTTTTTTATAAAAACGCTTAATTATCATACTAAGTAAATAGTACATTATTCAACATTACATTATTATATAATAATAGTTGTTACTCATGACACTTGTGGTTTGTGGCGTAATTTATCTGAATATCTACTATAATTTTTCTACAAGTAAACAGCAGAAAATTGCACTTTTTGATTAGTCAAAATACATTGTATTTTATTTTATATTCTTAATTACACATGGCGTATTATATTATGTTAAAGTATTTTGTTTTTGCTTAAATCGTCATTAATTTATTTTTGATAAATTAATTAAATAATTAGTCAATTTTTTAATGAAGAAAAATTTATAAAAATTGATTAATGATTTAATTAGTTTATCAAAAATAAATTAATGACGATCTAAGGAAAAACAAAATACTTTAACATTGAATTTTAATTCAAAAACTCACTGTCATGTGTAAGGAATAGCGTTACCTACTTATTAAGAAAAATGTAAATAATGAATATAGCTGCTGTATAATGAATGTCCTATCATATCGTTCTGAATAGGAATTTCGAGAATATTAAAAAGATACGTTAAAATATTTCTTATTACTCAAATACTATTATAATGCATTATTCATTTAAAAAATAATGTATTGTAGATATGAGCTAAAAATATATTGTATGATATTTAATTTTTAAAAATTTTTTATTTGAGTTTTTTTTTACTTGATCGTTTTCGTGTTTTTAATTTTCTTGCGGACATTTTATGTTTAATCTAGCTAAAAGGCAAATTTATATTATTTCTTAATGATATTCCGTATATTTTTATATAATTTGGAAAAAAATAGTAAATACATTAATGATATTAAATTTTATTTTAACAAGATTTTTATAGTTTACTTGCATAATGCCTGTGCCTCACTACAGTATTCACTGCTTTAAACTGATTTTAATTTCCGTTAACGAGAACACAATATTATATTAGAGAACATTAAATTTAAATAATTTTACTGTATTATTTAAACTTATGTAAACATATCAAATGCAGTCTGCAATTTGTGTATTTATAATTGCATTTTTGTTCAACTTTCATCGTTTACAGAATGAGCTGAAGGCGAACGCAGAATTGTTTCATAGTAAAACATTTCCCGTAGATTTCAAGTTATAGTTAAACAAAGTTTCTGATTAATTTACATTGTTTACAGTAGTCGTTTGCGGGTTATGTTCTAGTAGAACCTTTCTGGAAAAACGACTTAACTATTAATAAAACTCCTATTAAAATTTATTCCGTGGATGTCAAGTTATAAGCGAATAGAGTTTTTGATTAATTATTATCGTTTACAGCATGAGCCGCAGGCGAACACTACATTGTCTCTTCTGATGTACAATAATCATAACATGTGAAGAAAGGATAACACTTTTATAAGGGACTTTCAATTCATGTTTATTTAATTACAATTAAAGCTTTACAGTGTACGTTTTTCAATATTTATTCATCTTGTATTCAACAAATTACTTTTCTCTTAAAACTTAAAAGAAATTCATAACATTCATAACAGCAAGAGAAAAAACTGAAAAAATACAACGATAATAAAACAAAACAACAAAATCACATCAAAAACGTTATGTCTGCTTGTGTGTTTTGCAACATGTTTATTGTTCTCGTCATCACGCTAGTAATTTGTTCCATGGATTTCAAGTTATAAATAACAGAATATTTGGTCAATTTTTATCGTTTGCAGCGTTCGCCTCCGGCTCAACTAGACTTATCTCTAATTTTAGTAGTATTATACAGCTCTGTGCTAAATTTCAACTTCATAACTTACTTTTAAGTTGCATTTTAAAACAGGAAAAACATACATACATACATATATATTTGCATTGTGATTTATATGTATAGATTTGTCTTGTATCAAACACGCACTGGCTATACGATATACAAACACACTAGCTTATAAAAAGTTTGTTAAACATATTAATAATTTCAACTTGTGTAATTTTTTCATAAATTAATAAAGAGGTTGGTTCAGAATCACTATAACTCTACACTAAAACGTCACTAATTTTGCGATAATAAGAGTAGTGTAAATATGCTTGTTTTCGCAGATACTTTATTTAACATATTTATTTTTCAAATGTCAAATTTTCACACAGTAAAAATATTTGACATTACCCGATGTCCTATTTGGAACATACCATAAATAACAACAATAATAATAGTAGCACAAAGATGTTTTTAACATTATTTTTAAATGTAATTTCTACACGAAGTTAGTGTCACAAAAAATAATATTGTTATTTTTTCACAAAGCAGTATTAAACGCTTAGTAAATTAACTAATTCATTAACTGATCAATCAATAAAGTGCTTCGAAAACTATCGACAATTTAGTTGTCTAGTTAATTTATTGATTAAATTAGCAAGACTTTGTGCAACTGAGCTATAATCTTAACAGATTTTATACTGTATAAATTACAATACTATCATAAACCTCACACGATCATTTCAAAATCTAAACGCAACATAGCATAGAAACTAGATATCGGAAATGTGATGAACATATTTCTGTAGCGGTTAGCAATTTATAATAGCGACCAAAAATGGTAAACGCCATTAGTTTTAGACCTGTATTGAACCACTTTCCTTATATGTCCAAACGGCCATACGTTATTGTGTACTCGTATAGGCTGGTGTGTTCATTGTGCCTGCCTGCGTTAAATGACTCTTGAACTTCAACTTAAGAATCCCATTCTCTCTCGCTCTCCCTCCTTTTAGATTTATTTATATCATACGCTTATTTATAACCACGTACGAGACGGTTTGAATCATTATTCGTATGACATAATTATAAATGATGGATAGGAAATGTACACAATAAAAAGTTTACAAAGATTTGTAAGAATTTATTCGATATGGTTCAGTTTTTTTGTAAAGAAAAGTTCATATTTTTATTATATTTGTATGATATACTTGGTGCTATGCAGTAAATGGATATATGAAGGGTTTCTTATAAGAATTTTCAAGAAATATTTGACTACATTTTTGGTAAATATTTCAACAATTAATTAAATTACAGAAAAATATTATATTGAAATAAACTGTTTGTAATTACAATATAAGTACTTACTACTATGTGTACCTACGTACTATACACAACTATACACAAAAAATAAAATATATATTTTATTTTTTTTAAATTTTAGATAATTTGTCGATTTAATTAGACCATATTTCCAATAACATTAAATATTTTATATGGATCTAGAAACATTCTTCGCTCATAATTCTTCGTCGCCACAATATTTTGCCTACATTTTTCACTGCTATAATTCTCTCCGTTACAATCCTTCACTGTATATATTTATTTAAAAATATCAAAAATTAACCTTTTAACCTACCCTATATAACAATAAGCGCAAAAAAAATCTTTAGATGTATTAACTTTCTGTAAAAAAAATCTTTTAATCCAAACTATCTAGTAATGTGCGCTACCAAAATCTTCAGGTGTATTATCTTTCTGTAAATTAATAAAAATTAACTTTTTAACCCAATTTATTCAGCAACTAGTCTGCAAAATGCATGTAAGTGTATGCGGCGAAGAATTTTGAGCGAAGAATTGTGACTGAAGAATTGTGAAGTGAGCGAAGAATGTTCCGGATAGATTTTATCTACTAAATTAGTTGAAATAAAATTGTTATTTCAATTAAAGTTTAGGTACATAATTGAACACTGCGAAATAAATCAACAAACAAAAATCAATAAATATGTAACAAAATAGAAAATATATCAAATTACATTAGATGAATACGTCAAACATAATCATCTAACATTGTAAAGAATTTTTCAGAACTCTTTATATTAAAATATAGTAAAAAGCTGATATAAATAAATCATTCTTCCTTTAATTAATAAATTAATAAAAAATGTTAATCTAGTTACTTGTATTTATTACTTAGTAACTTGTTTCTATGTTTTAGTTTGTTTTCCTGATAATGATATATATACGTTAGTATATAGAAACGTCTAATTTTAATTAAAAATTATATAGAATTAAAACCTAAAGCTTTTTTATGTAATTATCTTTTTTTAAATTAGATATTTAGATATTAGATATTATATATATAAGAAGGCAGAAAATTATTTACTTTTTTGGTTAAAACAATTCAAACATTCAAAAATTTATCTAAACACTTTTTGTGTATAAAAAAGATTACTATAAAATTTAGTTCCTTTAAAAAATTATTTATTTTACAATAAATAAATTTAAAAAATACTTTCATATATATATTTATTATTTATTATTATTTATTAATATTATTTATTTTAATATTATAATATTACAAACATATTAAAAAATTTATTATAAAACAGCAAAACTTAAATTTTGTTATTTATTAAACTGAAAATAGTTAGGAATCTCAAACAATATATGTATTATATATTTTTTTGTTAAATTAATAATAATTAATGAACTATTTCATTTGCCTTTCTGTTTATTTTTAGAGAAATTATTTTTAATAATTAAGTTCTTTCTGATATTAATTATATAGTAAATTTCATTCAATATTTTAAATGAATGACATTAATCGTGGGAATAAAATACTTAGATATAAGTTGACATTTATATAGTTCAAATAAGAAGTTTGTATGTTACCATATTTAATTACTTCGGTTTTGTCAGACTATTTAATAACTTATGATTAAAATTACTAATAGTTCGTCTTTTTTACTTTAAGCTGGCTTGTGTATTATTAAATGTAGGTAAGCGTAAATTATTACTGTAATAACAGAGAAATTAATAGTTAAATTATATTAAAGATTGTAATAAGCAAATTAAAATTACTGCACAAAATTAAAGCATTGATAAATGTGTTTATAATTATTGCTTAATTGCATTTTGTATTGCGTCTTATATTAATTTTTAGTGGTTTTTGTTTGTATATATTGTAAAATTTAAAAAAATCTATTATGACCACCACAAAACCGACCGTCATTGTATTAAATAAATTTATGAAACAGAAAAATTTGTATAACAACTATTGTAGTCATGGTCTTGACATAAATATGCTACCTATTTACAGAATTTTATATCATAAAAATATGAAAAAAATTTAAAAAAATATTTAGCTGTATCGAAAAATGTTTCAAATTAAAGTTGTTATCGTGCTTATCTAGAAAAATGGCGATATATAAAATTTGGTATGATTACAATACCTTCTTTATCATAAGTGACATAACGGTCAATAAAAGTGATACCGCTTAATTCTACAGAAGTAGATAATTTTTTTTAGTGTTTATCTCAAAACTTACAAAATGGCGTGTATGTTAATATTCTATTGTTCTCATATCTACAAATTCAGGGTAAAATATATAACTAATTCAATTTAATAAATAATTCAAAATTTTGAACAGATTTTATGGAAAAAAATTCAGTTGCAACAAACTATTGAAATTGCAACAACTGAAAATGATTTCATTAAATATTCATATCATAAGAGTAGCGATCAAATTTAATAACTCGTCGGAACAAAATTGAAAGACATACCGGAATATAATTACACTCTGGCATATGTTAATATGTTCCTTCTTAAAGATTGAATTTGTTAATTAATAATTTTCACCACATTGTAACTATATACGCCTTATTTATTCAATTCGCAATTCAATTAAGCGGGAGCTTACTAGTGGTAATAATTTCTATTAAAACTAGCGGTTTGGTTTGTTCATATGCAATTATACTAGATTGCAAACGGAAAGTTTCAGATAATAATCTATTTTATAAAGAAATTTCTTTGGAAATATTAGTAGGAAGAATAAGAAAGCTTTGGGATTAAGTTCTGTATAATTTTTAATTAAAATTTGACGATTTGATATACTGTACATATATCATCATCAGGAAAATATATACAAATGACAAATAATAAACAAACAAAACATAGAAACAAGTTACTAGGTAACAAAATACAGGTAACTAGATTACAAAATTTATAAATTATTAATTAAAGGAAACCAGATTTCATTTAGTGTATTCACACTGATTGATGTTATGTTTTGATTTGTAAATTTCTATTGCTTCTCTTATCAATCTACTTTTAATATTGTTGGGTCTTGCAATTATTTTAGTATCTTCAAATTTTACATCATGAAGATTATCTAACGCATACTGTGCAATAGCGGATTTATCTGAATGGTTTAGATGTATGTTCTGATAATCTAGTGAAAACAGTAGAAAGTTTTTAATCAACATTATACGTTGTTTTGGGAACGTGCAATCGTAATTCTGTATTTCAATGTTGTGATAACATTTTTATCCTCTAGAATAAAACGGCTTTAGGTAGTTCTGTATTGATATATATTAATAATCGATGTTTTGACGGACTCAACGTGTGTCTTTAACCTATACTGAATTCGTCGAAACGTCGATTATTATTGAATATTAATACAGAACTAGAACATAAAGCCGTTTTTTTCTAATATCAGTTTTGAAAAAAAATTACTTTGTTTCTATGTTCTATTTTTCTTTGTTACTTACATGTATTTTGAAACAAATCATGTTAATTATTTTAATATAAAAAGTAAATTTTAAAAAAATACATAAATAATAATAGTTTTGTCAATGAAAAACTTCTTTAAACAAAATTTGGAATTATTTTAAGATTTTATGCTATTAATATGCTTTGGTGAATAATTGTAAAGGATTAGGCCAATGCAATTTAGGTTAAATTTAGCTTTATTTAAAATTATAACGGATATAGCGAAATTAGATTTATTTCTTGTATTATACTAGTGCAGATGGCACCATATTTTTTTTTTTTTTTACAAAAATACATTATAAAGAAAAAATTTGATTTAAAAGAAAATAAATACAAATATATTCCATATTACATGATACTCTTTTTTGCTATAAAAAGTTTTTTACCCTATTCAAAATTAAATTTGAATTTTTTTAATGCAACCAACCACAATGTCATATAAAAATATTGATTTTATTTATAAAAGCTCTGAAAACACGTAAAATCCATTAAAACGCCTTTTGTATATTTAAAATTTTAAAAAATATAAATATGTAAGTACATAATTTACCTATATTCAACGAATTAAGTTTGGTTAATAAGATAAATTTTAGAAAAAAATTTTTTTACCAACCGTCATAACACTTATGATAAGAGTGATATTGTAGTCATACCAAATTTGATATATTGAGATTTTTACAGATAAGCACAAATTAGATTCATAGCAACACGGATCAACTGCTTATTAGCGTGATGTCCGTATGTTGGTCTGTCTGTTAGTCGGTCTGTCGACACGTGTAGAGCAAATTCGGCTGAACAAATTGTTACAAAATTTCATACTTAAGCTTCGTAGGTAAATATCTCAATTTGATCAACTTTTGGTAATGATCTGCCAACCGGAAATGGTAATTTACTGATGGTATTTTTCTGTGTTTTACGAATATTTTGCAACAGAGATATATTTCGAGAAAATGTATTTAAAAAAGTTGTAAAATAAGTAACTAACAACTTTTATTTGAAATATTTTTCGATACAGTTAAATAACCTTTTTATAATTTTTCATATTTTTATGATGTATAGTTCTGAAACTAGGTGGCATATTTATGTTACGACCGTTTTGGTTTTAGTTACCATGTTTAGGTGTTGTTAAACAAATTTTTCTATTCCATAAATTTGTTTATACGATGACGGTTGATTTTTTGGTGGCCACAGCAGATTTGCTATAAATGTAATAGAAAACGAATGGAGATGACCACAATTTTTTTAAAATATTTTAAAGAATATAAAACAAATATTAGAACTTTGAAAATGTTTTGATTTTTACCTATTAGTAATATTTAAGTTTTAATAATTGTTAATTTCGATTGTAACTTAATTTTTATAGGTATTATCTCAAATTATATAAAATATATATTTCGAGCGTTTTGAAGAGGGACTTCCCATATAAATTATTGTTATTTAAATAATAATTACATAAAATAACAAAATTTAATTTGAAATTTTAGTAGACATTTTCAATAATAGATTTATTAATTAATTAAATTTTTTAACAATAACGTGAAACTATAGTTTTTTTTTACATAGGAGAGTAAATGTAAAAGTAAGTTTTACACTACAAAAAAAAAACACCAGAAAAGTCAATAAAAATTTTTTACAGCAATCTTAATTTAATTTTATGATCACCACATTTGTGCCCATAATTATAAAAGTGGTCTAAGTCAAAATTAAAAAAAAATTAGTTTATTAATTATTTCACACCAAATTATTTTAAACTAAATTAATTCAATGTAATTTGTACGATATTGTCAAAAATGAACCATTAGATAGTGGTTGTAATTTCAACATTATATGAAATTTATTTAGTGTTAATTATGCAATTCGTTAAATATCTCGAAACAAGAAATATATATGACTTAGACCACTTTTATAATTATGGGCACATTCGATTTATTTACTTGCAAAGTATTACAAAAAGAATATAAATTACACGAAATAAAAGAAAACGAGTAACTTTTTTTTCAAAACTCGTTATATAAAATAAAAGTGCTTTAGATTCAAGTTCTGTATTGAAATTTATTTATAATCAACGTTTCGACAAAACTCAACGTTTGTCTTTATCAGGAAAACACATAAATAAATTTCAATACAGAACTTGCACCTAAAGCAGTTTTATTTTAAAGAAATCGTGACAATACGAAACCTGGCAAAAACGTATTGACTATACTGACAGCTTGTTGACAGTTGATGACAAGATAAAAATAATGTTAGGTGTAAAAACAGTTGTAGGTATGTCAACCAATCAGAAGTGTTTATTTTGGCGCAAAAATTTTAAATTACTTCTCCTAGTTAAAAAACAGACTATAGTTTTATATAGTAAAATTTTTGTTCAAGGTCTATTACTATAATTGCTTATCGCATTATTGTATAGTTGTCGTTGGTGGTATTTATTGCTACTCTTCGTTATCGTTTCGAAGTACTTGGCATAAAAGCCAGCCAGAACTAACATCTGCATCAGTGTCTTCCCGACACTGATCAAAGCACCGTACTGATGAGGTCCTAAAGACCGAAACACGTGTCTACGGTTAAACTGGCCAGTCATTGATGCTTAGCCTAACAAGCCGATTCAATGACTGAGTATCTTGTGAAATTTTGGGAAAAATATAAAATCTCAATATTTTTGAGTATTATTATATTAAATTTCACAATGACAATACGAACATTTATTTGTTTAAGGTCTATTAGTAAAATATAGTTTAATAAACCATGTTATGCATATGAATATTGCAAATAAATGCCATAGTAAATGACATGCCAAATTTCGTGGTTAACCATAAGGGAAAACCACATTCAGGTCGAATGGTTTTAGGGCATGTCCACAATGTACATACATGACAATCAATAAAACCGCACTCCCTGCCCAATTGACCAGTTACGACAGAATTGCTCAAACGTTTCCGTCCAATTTATGATATTTACGTATTATGAATTAATTACTAACAAAATAGATAGGGATTTTTTTTAAACAAGACACTTGAGAAACATTTGTAAAATATGTGCAGTAAAGTTTTTCATACTATTTCCACTATTTCCACTGAAAGAATTGGTATAGCATTTTGTATCGTGTTCGTAGCATCATCAAACATAAATAAAATAAAATATATAAAAAAAACATTTTAAAAATCACGCTTATATTTAAATGCACTAAAAAGAGAAAAATAAATTTTTTCCTGGTTATCCAAAATTTTTAGAAAGAAATAAAAGCGTGGAGCTCCAGGAAACTATATATTTCGCAATGATGATTAAGCGATCCACGATTTTATTTGTTTCTAAAAATTTTAGATAACCAGGAAAAAATTTATTTTCTTTTTTTTAGTGCATTTAAATATAAGCGTGGTTTTTAAAAAGTTTTTTTATATATTTTATTTTCTGCTTTTTGTCGTCTTGTCATATCTTGTAATCGGTTTTAAATGCCAAGTTTTTGTTTTTGTTAAAATATTGTGTTGTCTCTTGGAATAAAACTACATACAAAATTTCAGTGAGATCAGATGATAGGAAGCGGTCTAAAAATTGGTTACAAGATTTGACCGTGACAACAGTGACAACAGAGTGAGCTAATATAAGCGTGGTAAAAAATTTTAGAATCCTTCTATTTAGATGATGAATTTGAACTAATGCTGGCTTTACACGATGCTTTTTGTTAATATAAAAAATGTACAGTTTTCTGTATAAACCAAATTTTCTGTATTACACAATCCAATATTTGAATCTACAGCCTGATTCAGAGTGAGCGCCTTATTCTTTTTTTAGCCACACTATGGGTACTACTTTCAAAATATTTGGGAGTAATATGTTTCAGGACATTCTCTACACGATGGTGATATCAGATTTTCAATTGGACGAATCATTTCAAAATGGCGACGTTCAACTTTTTTTTTTAAATGGGATTCCATATTTTTTAATTATTATTGAGATCCTAAAAACATTCTTTTTACGATAGTATTTTGTTTTTCTTAAAAATTCATTTCTTTCCCTATCAAAAAGCAAACTAACATTTTAATCTAGTAGCGCATGTTAAGTTATTTTTGTCCAAATATCAAGTAGCGGTAGACACAAAAGAAACAATTAAACTTTATTTTGTCATCTACACCTACTTTTTGAAACTCAAAATGAAAAATTTACATCAAATAAAAATTAGGTATTTACAAAAAAAGCTCGAAATGTTTTCCTTCTTTTTCAATACATAAATTGAAACGTCGTCCAATGGTGGTGTTTGACGTTTGACTACTAGTTTGTCTACAGCCACTTGATATTTGGACAAAAATAACATCGGGTGTAAAACATTCATGCGCTACTAGATTAAAATGTTAGTTTGTTTTTTGATAGGGAAATAAATAAATTTTTAAGAAAAACGAAATACTATCGTAATACTAATCGAAATACTAATTAAAAAATTATGGTATCCCATTTAAAAAAAAAAGTTGAACGTCGCCATTTTGAAATGATTCGTCCAATTGAAAATCTGATATCACCATCGTGTAGAGAATGTCCGGAAACATATTACTGCCAAATATTTTGAAAGTAGTACCCATAGTGTGGTTAAAAAAAATAAGGCGCTTACTCTGATTAAAATGTTAGTTTGCTTTTTGATAGGGAAAGAAATGAATTTTTAAGAAAAACAAAATACTATCGTAAAAAGAATGTTTTTAGGATCTCAATAATAATTAAAAAATATGGAATCCCATTTAAAAAAAAAAGTTGAACGTCGCCATTTTGAAATGATTCGTCCAATTGAAAATCTGATATCACCATCGTGTAGAGAATGTCCGGAAACATATTACTGCCAAATATTTTGAAAGTAGTACCCATAGTGTGGTTAAAAAAAATAAGGCGCTTACTCTGAATCAGGCGTATATACAAATCTGCAAATCATATTTTATACAGGCGCATGCTCAGTTTGTTCCTAACACTCTACATAAAAAAAATTATGAATTAGACCACGTTTTATTTTTCATGCATTTTCTACGCGAAACTGAATGCGCGTTGGTATTAGAAACGTCAAACTCTCATTTAAGTTATGTATTATCATCAATTAATATTTATGTGTACAGTTTTTTTTTAAATTTTATGTCAATAAAGTTGGTCCATAATTTTAAACCATCAATATCAAATTTTTACATTTTTTATTTAGTTATTCTAGAATAAATGTGGCTTAAATTTTTAGTTTGCATGTTTGACGAATTAATGTTACTAATAATCAATTAAACAGAATGACAACTAAATTAAGAACTAAAATAATAAATAGTTTAAAAGCCATTAATAAATAAATAATATAAAAGAGTTAATTATGTTTTTAGTTATTATTGAAAATTACAAACTGGAAAATACATTTATGTTTAATCTATTATTTTTCAATCAATTTGCTGGATTAATTTCGAACTGAAATTGATAATTTATTATTTACAAGCAGCTTTACAACGTAGATATTAATGTAAAAGCAAATTTTACTGTTGGTTTTTTTAAATGCTATCGTGAGTTAAAAGCAGTCTGTTAGGGTTCTTGAAAAATGAAACTCAATTGAAATGCAAAATATTTGACAAATAGACATTTTGTAAAATAGTTGGCATTCGCTCAAGATTAGCTGAACCATTTTAACTGACTAACTGCAACTTTTACAATAATTTTTTTCAATTTTATACTCATTATGCAGTAATCTATTTCGTACTGAATTTCTTCTAGTTATATCACATACCCCTCGTAAAAATCTTATTTTCTCAGCAGTCATTTTCCTTTTATGTTTTTGCAGTCTAATACAAAATTTACTACGTACATCAACGTAGACACCAAAACAGTATATACTCAAACAGATTTTGTTGGAAATATTTACGTTTCTAGCAAAAGTACCCAATGCACCCAAAACTTTACAACCAACATTAACACTTCTTTCTATCTCACGCTCAAAGCGACCATCCTTAGACAATAAACTAGCCAAATAGATAAAAATAGACATCAACAGATACATTACATTCAGTCGTCAAGTCACCCTTCTCAAATATAACTTTATAACATTACAAATCCAAGTCACATACTGACAAAAAATAATTCAAGCATATAAAAAAAAAATACATTCTTTTTTCATACAGGGAACTTTGTCATGTACAGCACCAAACGTGTCGGGCAGTTAGAAAACACTATGAGTGCACACTGTAATTTTTCAACGCGACGCCAGTCTGTAATTTTCACATCGACGCTGCCGGGTTGCACACAACAGCGCAGCGCGCGTACGAGCGTAATTTTCCAGCGTTGCGCTCCGTCATGACGGCCGACGGCGACGGTCGGCGTGACGTAAACGCGGACATGGAACACGGAACGTAAACGAAGCCGTTCGACCACGACGTAAAGTTCCGAGCTGAAATACTTGATGTATTTGTTATACGTTGAACCATAGCGTAACGTAGAACAGTGGCTAGTAAAATGTTTTAACTGAAATAGTTTGATAGTCGATTGAAAATAAATGTATATAAAAGTTAAAATATTAGTATAATGACTTTTTGGTAATTATAATGAGATTTACATTTTTTTAGGTCCGGTTTCATAAACACTCAAGTAAATTACAATGTGGCTACTTACGAGTAAATTTCATAAACAAAGTTAAAAAAAATTTAAAACTCATTATATTAAAATAAAAAAGCTTTAATATATTACAAAATCTTTCAGAACTCATTATATTAAAATAAAACGGCTTTAGGATTAAGTTTTGCATATATTTTATTTACAAATCGACGTTTCGATATACTCTATGTAAATCTTTATCAGGAAAAAGTAATACAAATGACATAAATAATAAACAAATAAAGCATAGAAACAAGTTACTAGTTACTAAATATTTTACATGTTTAGAACCGACTGACAGGCAGACCGATACCAGGCTAAAACAATTAATTCAACTTATGAAGAACTTAATCTCGACAAATCAAAATTGATCTAATTATAGTATCTCCAAAACTAAAACTGCTTTAGGTTAAATTTCTGTATCAAAATCGACGTTTCGACAAAACTCAATGTTCATCTTTATCAGGATAAATGATATAAATGGCATTACAGTAAATAACAGAACATAGAAACAAGTTACTAGGTAACAAATAAATAACTAGATTATACAATTTATAGTTATTAATTTACCTAGTAACTTGTTTCTATATTTTGTTATTTACTGTATTGTCATTTTTATTATTTATTCTGATGAAGATAAACGTTGAGTTTTGTCGAAACGTTGATTTTAAATAAATATTAATACAGAACTTTAAAGATTTTTTTACTATATTACACTATCGCCTTCTTTAATTCTTTATATGTAACGGTCTGAAAAATTATTTTAATACTAAAGCTGTACGGATTCAATCAAAAAATGTTTCATTATTCTCAAAAATAGTAGAAAATTGGAAATACGAAAGAAGAAATTATTAAAATTTATTCATTACAGTATGTAAACAATTTTTTTAGCTTTAAGGGGTTACATGTATGTTCGTTTATTTAAGTAATAAAAATAAATGGTGCTTTTTAATTAGCGATTTTTGTTTCGCTAATTGCTACTCGAAATGTACGTTTGTTGTTTTTGAATTTTTTGTTATTAATTAACGTGTGTTTTTTAATGTGAGTTTTTTCAATTACGAATACATAACTATAACATTACACAGAAAAAAAAAACAAGCTTAATATTTAATAATATTTTTTGTGCAATTTCACAATAATGATCACTATTGAAAATTTTAATTAAAATATTTGTTATTTAGTTATTATTTATATTTAATTTAAAATCCTTCTTTATTGTGCTTTATGAACGTATTATTAATTAATTTCTTATAGAAATATAAGAAAATTTCATAATAATGAAAATTTAATAGAAATTGCAGAATGTAATTGTGTACGTTTTTAAAAATTAATCTTTGTTAAAAATATTAATTTAAGTTAAAAGTTTTTTATTATTTTTCAGAAATGACAAATGATTCTGCTCAGCGTTTTTTTGTGAAAATTATTAATCTACGAAATTTGAAACTTTTTTGAAGTTCATTTATCAAAATTTAAATTTTTTAATAATTAATTATTTTTCTAGATTATAAACTATGTTTTGTATTTCTTTTAAAGATTTTTTATAAGGTGTCCAGATTTTAAAAATTTATAAAAAATGAATCAAGATTGAAAATAACTGCTTTGTTAGTTATGGAATTTAATAAAACGTTCAGTTTATGAGAATTTATTGTGCTTCTATATAATATTGTAAAAAATGTATAATATAATATATAATATTTATAGTATTTATTACATTCTTTATAAAATTACTTAAAAGAATTTGTTCCAATTACAAAAATGGTTAATTAACATCGTAAAGAATTTTTCAGAATTTATTATATTAAAATAAAAAAGCTTTAGGATTAAGTTCTATATTATTTTTAATTAAAATTCGACTTTTACATGTACCTTACGTATATCATTATTAGAAAAAAATATAAAAACAACATAAATAATTAAAATAAAAAGGCTATAGTATTAAGTTCTGCATAAATTTTAATTTAAAAATCGACGTTTCGACATACTTTACGTATAGCATCATCAAGAAAAATTATACAATTTGTATAATTTTTCCTGATGATTATATATATATGTATATAGAATATGTCAAAACATCGTTTTTTAATAAAAATTTATACAGAACTTAATTCTAATGTTCTAAAATTAGTTCTGAAAGATTTTTTCACTATTATAAATAATTAAGTTTTACATCTAGATACTTTTTATATGAAAAGAATCTAGTCTTGCAAGTTCTGCTATTTGAGAAAATAAACTGTTGGTTAATATACTGTATTTCAGTTTGTTAATTTGGTAATTAAGTGTTTGCAATTTTTAATTTTTCAATATATTACAAATTAACGGGTTTATTCGGTTCACATCTAGTACACTGATTTGTTCTATTGCTAGAAAAAGACAAAATAATCTATAATTCTACAGGTCTTACAAATGTGAACTGAACCGAAAGGTTATGTATTTAACATAGTAAAAAAATGTTTCAAATAAAAAATGTTTATAAATATCTATGTATCGACATACTCTATGTATATCTTTATCAGGAAAAAATATACAAGTGACACAAATAATAATCAAGCAAAACATGGAAATATATTACTAGGTGACATGAGTTTGTGTTTTTATTTCAAAATTATAATTTTTTATTTTTAAATTTATTATAATTTAAATATCTCGAAAGAAGAAAAGATAGACTTATGGCATTTCTTCTCAACTAGCAGCAAGCAATTTTGATCTCTTGATCTCTGTATTTCAAAAGGTGAGCGATAATCTATTACTGCTGTCGGCTACTGCAACTAAATACGATTGATTACAACATTAATACAGGTTTATTTGATTGATAACGTATTGTTATTGATCAAATAGCAGAACTGTGTATATAAGGTGTTCGCTGTAACCGTAATCGTGTTCAAGTAATTTTGGCGACTGACTCAGGTTAAATAGATGTGCTTCTAATGATGTTTCTTTAGCAAAAATATTTTTACTGATATAAATGAAATTAGTAATTTAATATTTCTTGCATATTTGATTTAATCATGTTATTAAATTTTAAAAATATATCTATTTTAAAATTAAACGGTTTTATATTCTAGTTCTGTATTAGTACGTCTTCATCAGGAAAAAAGATACAAATCATATTTATAGTAAATAAACAGAACAGGAAAACAAGTTACTACAAAATAATTTTAAATTGAAGGAAGCCAAATTTTGTTTAAATTAGTTTCTTCACACTGATTGATGTTATCTTTTTCTTTATAAATTTCTGTTGTTTCTCTTATCAATATTAACAACAGAAGGCACTGATTTATTTTGTTACCTAGTAACTTGTTTCCATGTTCAGTTTATTTACTATAAATGTTATTTGTATATTTTTTCATAATGAAGATGTACATTGAGTTCGTCGAAACATCGATTATAAATAAATATTAATACAGACCTAGAACATAAAGTCGTTTTATTTTAATATAATTAGTTTTGAAAGATTTTTTACTATGTTATATATTTTGTTTTATATATTTTTCAATATGTCAAATAATAAAAATTATACACTTTTATTATTTATATTTTTGCTGCATACTTATATTTTCAGTTAGGTAACAATTCATGTCATAATTTAGTAATTTTTTTCGTTAACAATAACAATAATTATAAAATATTATTAAGAACAATGTTAAATTATATAATCAACTAGTATTACATAAATTATTATTATGACCTTTGTGAATAAAATTCATGCGTTAATTATTATAAATAAACTGCTAAATTCAAATTTAATAAATACCATGATTTATTATAAGTACAATATTTTTTCTAAATTACATTTTTTCTTGAACCGCAAAAATTCCACTCAACTCTTATTATTATTAAATCCCTTGTCAGGTTTATTGTCTTTTTTATTATTGAACTGTGTGTTTGTGATTCGGTCGAACCACAAACACAGACAAAACAAAACCATGCCTGAACATAACCGAAAGGTCAGGACGCGTTGTCAATACAAAAAAACAACAAACCTGACAGAGGATTTAATAATAATTCCAGTCAAAGGCAGCAAGATTTTTTTTTACACGATATAATAAAATCAAAAAATGTTTTACCGATCATAACCTTATAGATACATTATATTGACAAAAGCGTTTCTTTGTACCACAATATCTTTAATATCATTACCGTTATATGTCATCCATCAACCGTCTACCTTCCAATCTATAGCCCTTCAAAGAAAACAACCTTCTTTGTATGCAAAACTTTACATGCAGACAAGAATATTAGAATAAAGATTGCACATTCATGTCTACTATCTGGGTGTTTTCGCTTCCTGGAAGGAAAAGTCAAAATATTTGCGGACTAGTTGCGATAATGAAAACAGGAAAAATTTTGGGATATATATTAGAAGTATGTTTATTTATTAATATAATTGTCGCAAGAATATTGAATAATTTAATATTTTTGAAGATTCTTTTACTTATTTTTTCTTTTTTCGTAAACATAAAAGGTATAAATAAATTTTTTAACTTATAATTTACGCCACGAGATAGTGGCATTGTGTAATATTATGTGTACGTTTTTGTACGAGATACGTAATTATTCTCTGCTTCTTTTTAGCACTCAGCTGACAGCTTTATTAGCTGTATTAGCTTTATCTGGGAAATATTTTTCACTTTTTCAAATTTTATACATCAGATTGTAGAAATTATAAGTATGATTATTGAGATTGTAGTGATTTTTCGTTGATGTTACATGAAATTTTAAGAAGAAAAAAAATTATAGGAATTTTATTTGAGATTTTACATGATTTTAAGAAAATCTTTAAGTGTAATTTTAAAAGATTTTACTAAAATTTTTACAATATATACTCTAGATTGTACAATTTTGGATTTCTTCTCGATTTATGTAAACGTACAATAACTGCGCAATGTCATATTTCAGTGGCATAGACTGTAACCTATCTTGCATTGAGTCTGACTAAAATCTTCAAAAATACTAGTAAATATTTGGAAGTTATACAGGACTACAAATTAAAATTTGACGGTCATATAAATTTCATATGCAAAAAAAATTGCTAAAAAAATTAATTTCTTACAAAGAACAACAAGTTTTGTTTCGATTTGGACTCTAATATTAATATATAACATTATAATTGTACCCCATTTCACATATTGTGCAACAATTTTATATATTGGTAATGATGAGGGTAGTAAACACAATTTGCAGTTGCTTCAAAATAGAGCCATGACCCATGAGAGTAATGCTGCGTTGTTATTACAACGTTCTATTGATATGAACCAATTAACAATATGTTGATAAACATAACTGGTTAGATGTTTTAGATCTTTTTGAGAAATGTTGGCAATGCTTTTTATGTTTAAAATACAACATAGTTTACTTTCTAAATATTTGAGTGACAATCTAAAATTTAATAATATTTTGCATAATTATTATATTAAAAATGCAGATAATTTTTATATTACTAAGAAAGACTAAAACTAGTGCCACCAATAATATATTTCACAAGGCATTAAAAATATAAATTTGAAATTATAATTTTTTACCACAACAAAATTGATGAAAATTAATTATTATATTTATACGTTGATAATTAAGTACATAAATAGTATGCTACAGTAGTAAATCTTTTATAATTCTTATTATAATGTTAAAATAAATTATAATGTAATTAAGTAACCTAAAAAGCTAAATAAATTTTGATGTGATTTGATATTGCGAAAAAAAAATAATTGAAAGATTATTCAACACAGTAAAAAATTTTTAGAAATCATTTGTATATTGTTTTCTTGATGATATACGTTTAGTATATCAAAACGTTGAATTTTAACTAAAAATTAAGCAGAACTAACTCTAAAGCTTTTTTATTTTAGTTTATTCAATATTTCAGTGACACATTTACTTTTTAATTCCGCTCAACTTTTGACTTTCCCTTGCGTACCTGATGTTTTAATACTCATATAATTTCATTATCGATTTCACATCGTCATCGGGGCGCTGGTGCTGATGGAAAGCATCGGATAAGATAATGGGAAACATGGTAAACGGATCGGCCCCTTTGTTGCACCCATTACGTATACCAGGGTTGGATTACACGTGGGTTGATTGGAGAGTGCTACTACGAGCAACGCGCGGTTGTTTACACCGAATTGGCTCAAGAGTGAGAGAGAGAGGAGAAATTATTGTGGCTATACTAGCTGCATATAAATGCTAAGCTAATTGCTGAATCTGTACTTTGGTGGTGAAGGTTTAATTTCAGCATGGGTGAAATTAAGGGATGGAAATATATTAGGGATTTATTTCGTTAATTATTTTAGTAATAGAAAAATTTATTGTTTTAATAATGTAAATTTAAAGTATTGTTAAAACGGTTGGATGTGATGCTTGTATAAAATAATACTGTAAAAATAATATTAATTTTAAAATAAAAAGGCTTCAGATGTAAGTTCTGTATAATTTTTAATTAAAGTTCAACGTTTCGATATACTAAACACATATCATTAAGAAAAAAATATACAAATGACATAAATAATGATGATTTCTACAATATTTTTGTATATCATAATCAGAAATTTTTTTACAAATGATAGGAAATAATAAACAAACAAAACATAGAAACAAGTTACTAGGCAACAAAATACAAGTAACTAGATTATAAAATTTATAAATGATTAATAAAAGGAAGTCAAATTTTATTTGGCTTGATTGATTTTATCATTTTCTTAGATTTTCTTTATTTTAATATAATGAGTTCTGGAAGATACTTATGTGAACACTAATTTTTTGTACAAATTATACTTCATAATAATTTCAAAAAGTATGTGTTAAATCAAGGTGACTTAATACCAAATCATGTTACGCCATAACGCCGTTTATAGAATGTACTTAATCTGCGGAGAGAAGGAAATTGATAACGTCATCATTGTTTATTTATGTTGTCAATACTGTTTAAGTTGATAATATTTAATTTGCGTTTTTGTTAAAACTGACATTACTATTGTATTTTTTTTAATGAGTTGGCGAATTTTTCCAATTTTTTTTTTGAATTTAAATCTAAAACGCTATTTTGTTATTTTGCTTTATGTGTATTAAAAATGTGTGTGTGGCAGAAATTACAAATACATATAATAAATATAATAATTATGTTGCATATATTATTATAAACATTGTGTTGCAGATTGCCTAAATGTAGTCTTTTGGTCTATGGACACGTATAGAGCAAATTCGTCTGAATAGATTGTTATAATTTTTCAAATTTAAACTTCGGAGGTGAATATCTTAATTTGATCAACTTTTTGTAAAAATCTGCTAACCGGAAGTGGTAATTTACTGATGTTCCTATTACTTTGTGTTTTACAAATATTTCGCAATAGATATATTTCGAAAAATATTATTTACTAAAAGTTGCTACTAACAACTTTTATTTGTAACATTTTTCTATACGGTAAAATAATTTTTCATATTCATTTTTCTATACGGTAAAATAATTTTCATATTATATATATATATATATATATATATATATATATATATATATATATATATATATATATATATATATATATATATATATATATATATATATATATGTATATATGTATGTATGAAGTTTTCTAAATAGGTGGCATATTTATTTGAATACAATTTTGTTTTTAGTTACTTTGACTACAGTAGTTGTTGTTGTGTTAAGTTGTTAATTTAACTACAGTATTGTTGTTGTTGAACAAATTTTTATGTTTCATAAATTTATTTAATACGATGACAGTCGGTTTTGTTTTGGCCACAGCAAATTATATATATATATATATATATATATATATATATATATATATATATATATATATATATATATATAATAAAAGAGTTATTTTTAGGCTTTGATTTCCTCGAAAACTGTCAATTTTATTTTCCCAATTATCACCAGTATACCATAAATTAAACATTTCTTTTGTAATATACAACTTGTCAACAGCAAATTAAAAATTGTTTAACGAACTTTATTTTAAAAAAATGTCTGTAGTAATTTTGAAACATCAAACAAATATAGTAATGGTATAACATATATGAAATATATCAAACGCTAATCTGATACAAGTTATCAATGACAGATATCAAAACTTGTTTGGTATTTGACGTATATTTAAAATATTTGCATGTCAAGATATTAATCAGATATCAAACAACTAAAATTTTAGCCATATTACTTTATTAAACATTGTTTCCAATTTATCATCACATTATATTAACTTTATATTAAGCAATTAATAACTTTATTCAAATTTCGATAATTTATTGCTATAACGTTGCTAATTAATTATAATGTTATATTCTACGTTTTGTTACAAATAAATTAACTATTGGAATAAATTTTAGTAATATAATAATTTTTTTAATCTGCAGTAGATTTAGATAAAGTTTGAAAAAGAATAATATCTTTTAGACTTTTCAATTTTCGGGTATATATAGAATTCCATGCAAATGCGGTAGACAAATGCTGGGTAGACAGGTAGAACTGTTTCTATTAGATTGACAGACCATAAGTTAGTGGTCAATACGTTTAAACCATCCAGATAAATCTGTTATTGCTCAACTTGCGTTAGAGTATCGTCATGATGTGAAATTCGAAGATTCTGTAATAATTGCAAAATTCATCAATACTAACAGTAGATTGATAAAAGAAGCATTAGAAATTTATAAAAAAAGATAACATCAATCAATGTAAAAGCGTTGATTTAATTAATTTTTGGCTTACTTTAATTAAAAATTTATAAATTTTATAATTTAGTTACCTAGTAACTTGATTCTATGTTCTGTTTATTTACTGTATACTGAATATGTCATTTTTATCAGTTTTCCTGTTGAAATTGTGCGTCGAGTACGTCGAAACGTCGATTATTAATACAGAACTACAACCTAAAACCGTTTTATTTTATAAATAAATTTATTTAGAGTAATTATACAGCTATTTATTTAAAAAAACTGTTAGTATATATTAAATATATACTTTATTACTAAATAGATATTTGTTTGCCACTATTGAAAAAATATATCTATTTAAATAAAAACAGTGTTCTTTACTCAAAAGAATCTTTTTTGTCCGTGAAACGAAATACAAATGAAAAATGTATATATATTATTACAAAACTTAAACAAAAATTTGTTTGTGTTGTAACAAAAATTATTATTAACTAGAAATACATGATTCAATAGCTTTGATTAAGCAATAACCAAAATCCGAGCATACCCTATACACTAAATTACAGTAAAACTGATTGACTGGTGTTAGCGCACGAACACCAAAATAGTTTATTACAAATTACAATTAACATCTAAACATTATTCACCGTACCGTTAAATAAATTCACGAGCAATGCAATTACAAAATCATGTACCTACTGTTAGTTGGAGTTTATGTGGCTAATGGTATTAATGAAAAAAGATTTTCATTTACAAAATAAAGCGAATGTTAAATTACCTAAAAATAAAAAAGCTCTTTGGGTGGTTTTAGTACATTAGAATCAATCTACAACAGTAAACTCACTTATATTCAATATTGTGTTAAATAGCATGCTCTTAAAATCGATATATTTCAAAATTGTTAAATTTTATTCCTAATCATATTATAATATTATATATATATATATATATATATATATACATGTAAATTGTTACTTCTTTAAGAGAGAGGGAATAAAGAAAAAATAATAATAATATTTTTTGTTTCCATGTAAACCACATGGTATGGCAAAAGTTTTTAAAATCTATAAAAATTATATTACAACAGAATTTACATTATAAATAAAAATTAGAAAATAAATTTTATAAAAATAAAAATTTGCGTTATGGTTTATTTTTGCAATAGACAGTAAAATAAAAAGGCTGACTCATTTTAATTTTGATGTAAATTTTAAATTATTTCTTTTTCTTCAAGCGTCTCAAAATGTGGTTATTATGTTATTATATTGAATATTTAGAAAGAGAACAGTATGTTACTTGTACAATAATGAGAACATTATTATACAGTTATTACTTACTATATACACTGTATTTAAACTGACATCTCCATCGGCTATATTGAAAATTATGTACTGCCAATTGCAGTATTTGTTTTCGCTTGAATGTTAATTTAATTATTGAAAATATTTGAAGAAGTACAAGAAACCAAAAAAAAATAACATTAATTTTTACAAATTTCTTTATTTGTATTAAAAACTATAAAAAATATTTCAAATATTTTATTTTGAAAAATATAAAACTAAATTCGTTTCTACATTAACTATTTAAAACTGAATTAGTTTTTGTTAATAATAATATTAATTAGTTTTAGTTTGTTTTTTACTAGGCCATTATAAAAAAATCTTTTATTAAGTCGGTTACATTTATAATGAAAGTCGAAATTAAGTCAAACAGAAAAAGCAACGATTTTAAATTCTACTGGCAAAATTATTAATGCTGTTAATAAAACAATATTTTTTTCCAAATTTAAAAAAACTTTTAATGATATATGTATTTGTAATTATTAGTGCTGGGAACCGAATCCGGATAATTTTGGATCCGGATCCAAAATTATCCGGATATCCGGATAATTAAGTTTTCGGATATCCGGATCTCGGATCCGGATCTCAGATTCGGATATCCGGATCTCGGATCCGAATCTCGGATCCGAATCTCAGATCCGGATCTCGGATCCGAATCTAAGATTCGGATATCCGGATCTCGGATCCGAATCTCAGATTCGGATATCCGAATCTCGGTTCCGAATCTCAGATTCGAAAATTCGGGTCTCGGATCCGGATTTAGGATCCGAATCTAAAGATCCGGATTTCAAATTTGAATCGTTTCGAATCTATGTGTTTTATATTTTTATTTTTATATAGGTTTTTCACACATTATTTTAATATATTTATATTATTGAAATAAATGTACGAGTAGGTTATGAAATATCTGTTTTCTTTTTAACATATCATATACATATCACATTTTTTAAACGAATATTAAAAACATTTTACAAGCTGTATTATTTTATCGAAATGCCAAATAAGTGTGCGACTGCAGTTATATACGATGTGTCTAAAAAATTATATATGCAAAGTGCATCAAAATTATATATACAATGTGTCTCAAGAATTTTATATAAAATATATTTTTTATATAAATATGCAGTGTGTCTCAGAAATAAAAGTACTCAATTATATACATTGTGTCTAAAGAATTTTGTATACAATGGATGTTATTACAAGTTCTGTTTTTGGGAATACTAAAAGAGCTGATTTTGGCAATACTAAAAATTCTTTTACATATGCAATTCTGAAAATTTTGTTTTAAAATTCTTGGCGATTTATATGTGCTAAAAATTTTGAAATTTAGTATAAAATTATTAAATTTATAAAAACTGTCAAATATTGAGAATAAATTTTTAATTTTTGTTAAAAATTATACAATTTTGTTAAAAAAATTAGCATTTTGTCAAATCTTCAATAAATTTTCCAGATTGTTAATATTTTTCAAATTATAAATTTTATTACAAGTTAATATTTTTTTGGTTTTGATTTAATGAAATGTAAAATTTGTATCTAAAAATATTATTTTAAAATTATTATTAATTTTTATTCTGATATATATATAAGTATATATATATATATATATATACAATCACGCCATGTTCCCAATAAGAGTGTGGCAGAAAATCTTTTTATTCAACCAGAAATCAACTTTCACCAAACATTCTTATCCAGAGAAAAAAATTAAATACATATACATTTTAAATAAAACACAGTAAATAAAAATATTGAAAATATTTTTTTTTAACAAATGTTTAATTTTTGTAACACTATGTGGTTAGTAAAGGACGCTGCTTTATTTGAGATATGATTGTCTTTGTTTGTTTGTATTTCATATCATCGTCTTTAACTTTTTAGTATACAATAGTAATTTTAAATGAATGCTGCCTGTAAGGTATTATTTATTTATCTAACTACTAACTATCGAATAATAGTCTGATTTTATTCTATAGATGTTTACATTACGCCCTTAAAAATGTAAACTCTAAAGTAAGACAATTTATGTTTTTGAATAAAAATAAAGCAAACATTCAATACTTCTCCTATAATAAACTATATTAAGTTTTAATTTATGGTATATTATTGTGTTTCTTGAAAGATGTATCTATTTTTTAATATTCACAAAATTACTAAACAAATTATTTAAGTTATTTATTTATATTTGTTACATATTATATACAATTCAAATATTAACTCATTTGCTTCATCTAATAATTCAGAAATATTTTAATTTTATGAACTATAATTGAATAATCTAGTAAAATATAGCGTGTAGCGCACCATAACCATACTATAACAGTGATATAATAACAAAACAAAAATACTGAACAAAAGATTTTATAATATCTTAACGTAAACACTGAAAAATTTAAACTCAAATAACTGCACCTGACTATAGCTAGGCATATATTATTATAAGTTGTCTCTTTCTACACTATATCAATAAACGTATAATGAGTGCATGTCTATATTACATCATAAAAGTATAGTAAAGTATTGAAGTTATAAACATAACTAGACAGAATAACTATTTTAATATATCTATTTGTTAAACCAAATTTTACTTTTATATAAAACACTCAATATTCTCCAATAAAACATGTATATAATAAATTACTAAAATTATAAACTTTATTATAAACTAAATAGAAATAAAAATACAATACCTGTTTCTGTGTAATTGTTAGATTACGCATTTCAAATGTATTATCCAAATCTAAGAAACGAATATCGAATTCAAATCTAAGATGCGGATGTCAGATCCGAATATCGGTTTCGGATGTCGGACGAATCTCAGATTCGAATATCGGTTCCGGATCTCAGATCCGAATATCGGTTTCGGATCTCAGATCCGGATATCGGATTCGAATCTCAGATCCGGATATCGGATCCGGATCTCAGATCCGAATATCGGTTCCGGATCTTAAATCCGGATATCGGATCCGAATCTCAGATCCGAATATCGGTTCCGGATCTCAGATCCGAATATCGGTTCCGGATCTCAGATCCGAATATCGGTTCCGGATCTCAGATCCGGATATCGGATCCGAATCTCAGATCCGGATATCGGATCCGGATCTCAGATCCGGATCTTAAATTATCCGAGAATCGGATATTCGGATATCCGAATCTTTTTGGATCCGGATATCCGGATCCAATTTTTTCAAATATTGACAGCACTAGTAATTATCACTGTAACCAATAAAATAATTCTCTTTGTATGCTTAAAGTTAAAACATTTATTGTGCAATCGGCAGTAAACCTGAAAAAAAAGAAATGTTATTGATTTTCTAATTTTTAACATTGCTAATCAAACCAAATAGACTTATTTTTGCCCAATTCTCCGGTTGACTGGTAGCACCAGTGCCTTTGAACTATTCGAAACTAAATCGTGCGCGGACGGTAACCAATCCGCTTTTCACACTCCCCCACACCTTTGCACCCAACAATGGATGAACGTAATTAGCCGGTTTATTGATCAGTTTATCTGTTCTGTTGAACGGCTGATATCTGTAGTTAGGTTTACAACTATTATTCTATATGTTACCTGGTGATTTTGGGCATTTAGAGAAAGATGTAATTGCAGTTTTTTTTATAGATATTTGTAAAAAAGTATTGATTATAAGATATATTTATGCATACATACATAATCACGCCATATACCCAAACGGGCGTGGCACAGACTTTTTCCACTATCCCGAAATCATATTCCTCCAAATATTTCTATCCAGGCAAGTAACTTTAGCTTCATCCACATTCATAATTTCTCTAATACATGCTGTTTTATTTTTACTACTTCGAAACTTTCGCTCACACAAAACACTCTTAATTATACCTCTCCAATTACTCATCGGACGTCCACGCAAACGTATAACTTCAAAATCGTTCATGTAATTTGTTTTTATTTATATATATTTTTTATTCATATTTACGACCATTAATAAATATGAATAAAGTACAATAAATAACTAAATAAAATCTATTTTAAAAGTTAATATTTTAATATTTGACGATTGATTATTGCCATTTTCAGAAATATATGATTTCAACAACTAAAAATAAATAAGTATCAGTATTTATTTGATTAAAAATCTGTAAAAATATAATTTTTCTTCAAATGCAACAAAATATTGATATTATGATATTGCCTTTGTAGAGGGATATTATTATGTTATTAGTACAATAATGTAAACATTATTATACAATAGTTACTTACTATATACATCACTAGTGACAGCAGAAAACATGACTACACCGTCAAGTGTATTGAATTTGACATCTCCGACATCCATATTGAAAATTGTATAGTGACAATTGCAGTAGACGTCTGATGACTAGTTGGTATGATTGAAAGTTTGTTGTGTGAACGAAAGTTTCCAAGTACTCGTAGTAGGAAAAAGGAGTATGTATGATAGGTACTATGAATGTGGATGAAGCTAAAGTTGCTTGTCTGGATAGAAATATTGGAAGAAACAGATTTCGGGATAATAGAAAGAGTGTTTATTTTTTTCTTGTATTTGAATTTGATTGTTGAAAATTTGTAAAGTATAAGAAATGCAATGTACATTCTTAGTTTTGTCAGAAATTGCATACTTGATCAAAGTAACATTAATTCTTACAAATCTTGTAATAAATATAATGTTCTACAACTGTTAGTAAGATTAAAGTTACTTGGAATATATTTTTATTTATTTTTAGTTTAGTATTATCTGGACACAACACAATAAAGATCTATTTCTGCTCTTTGTAACATAATATTCTATTATTATCATAAATTTATTAAATAAAATTTTATTTTCATAAATTAATGCTACTAAACTTTTTTTTTATAAATATTTAGTATAATGTGAATAATACTTTTTTTTTGTTATTTTAGTAATAAAATATATTTATAATTTTAATATAACAAAAATATTAAGTTTGCATATTGTTTATATTTTATATATATTTTGTATGTATGAAATTAAAACATTAAAAATTTTACTAAAAGCATTATGCATTAATATTATTTATTATAATTGAATATGATACTCTACTGCATTTAAATACAAAAAATAATATTACGTTTAAACAAAATATACTAAAATAACAAAAGTCATTTTCATATCAACAATTTTTTTAAACCATTTTTAAAGTGTAACATTAATCTCAGTTCATAGCGAAAAATTCGTTATAAATTCCGGGATAAAATTCGTACTCAACGATTTAAATATCAGATATGTACAAACAAGGATTTTTAAAATTTATTTGGATGCAAAAAATTTGCATTTATACTACTTAATCATTCTAATTTTCTGCAAATAGTGCATGTTGTTTAAACAAGATTAGAGGATTAGGAATAAAAATTTTATATTTTTACACCAAAAGTTCGAACAGCATTATTCAAAAATTAAATTTTATAATTATTATGCATGAAAAATAATCTATCTTGAAAATTTGTTTTAAAATTAATTTTGATAATTAATTAATTAATTTGAATAGTTTTTCCGGAATATTGGCAACATTGTATAATAATTAAATTGTTTAATTGTTTCAAGCATATATATTTATTTAAAACAGGATAAATATCAAACCAAAATTAAATTTTGCAAATTTTAGTAATTTTTTTCCGAGAAGTTGTCAATCCTGTGCGAAAGTAAAATTATATAATTTTTGTGGACTAGAAAAATCTTGTGTGAAAATTTGGTTAATTGCAGATAAATAATATAGCCATAATTAATTTTCAAAAGACGTATCCAGTGGTCAAAGAACACTGTGTTTTTTGACCACTGGATACGTTGAGTATTTGTGTAACCTTAAATCACTGATTAGGACTTCAGCTTTATCTATTGATACTGATGATGAAATCTTAGCTATATTGTTTGTGGTTTAAGGCAAATTATTTTATTTTATTAACTTTTTGTCACATTTTCATTTTAATTATTTTAATGCACATTTATACATTGATTCGACTATTTTGGTACATGTATTTACATAACGCCAAATTGAAATAATGACACGCTACAAAACATTTTTAATGTTTTTTTTTTTTTAATTTTTTTACTATTGCCACAAATAGATATTTTATATACTCCTATTAAATATAGTAAAAGAAGAACACTTTTTAAAAAGTTATGGAAAAAATTAATTGATGATTTATTATAAACAAAAGGCTATAAATAAATATTTTATTTATAAGACTGGAATATACTACTTTGTATATTTCTAGATTTTTTAACCGCAATAAATACGAGTAATTTAACTTAATGTTTAAATTTTTAAATTTTTTCTTGAATTTTCTTTGGTTTTCGGTGTTTCTTACATTGTAGGAAAATGTATATTTAAATTTGTAAATCATGTTTTTTTTTTTAAGGAAAGATTATATTATACAAGCATTATATGTTTACATTACATTAGTTTATTTAGTTATAAAAATAATTTTTCAATTTTCAGCATTTAATATGTGCTTTATGTATGTCAAATTAGTCATACAATGTGTAGGAAAACTAACAAAATTATATGATTAAACTTTGTTCCGACACACACGTAACTAATTTCTGTACAAAAGTCTTAATTACTTGCATTTCTACTCGAAATGAATCCAGTTGAAATTAAATTCGTTAAAAATTAATTATTTTAGCTTTAGTCCAAATTACATAAAGCAAATTTCGAAGGCAAGTTTCTATTTTAATTACTAATTCACATCTCTCTCTCTCTCTTTCTCCTTCTCTCTCAATCTCTTGTTCTGAAACTAGATAGGTATTCTTTACATATACATATGTCAAATGTAACATACGTACAGAGTGTCCTAATGTTGTTACACGCTTTATGTAAACTAATGAGAATTAACTCTTGAGAATGTCATAACAGCCGAGAAACTAGTCGAGGTAACATATAATTTGTAGAATTTTGCACTGAAATTTTTATTATTTTTTACATCCTTATTTATTTTAATGTTTTACCAAGTACCTACAGTGTCAACAATTGAATGTATTAAATTAATGATATTAAAAATTGTAAAATATTCGATTTTAATATATAAGTACGGGTCAAACATCGATTTAACTTTTGTTTTTTTTTTTAAATGTGACAAAAAACGGAAATTTTAATATATAATCAGAGCCGTCTTAACAGCATTAGGGGTCACTCATAGATATGAAATGTAAATGGTTTTATATTACATAGAATTAATTTAAATGTCACATAAATTTTTTTATTAATGACAAGTCAATTGACATACACAGATTAGAATGGGGCCCCTATGCTCGTGGGGCCCCGGGCAATTGCCCAGCGGGCCCATGCATTAAGATGACACTGCATGTAATATTTATAAGTACATTTAATTTTTTTAGGGGTAGTAAATACTATACATGATTAAAAATAAATGTCTTCCAATACTGTATGTGTAAAGTTAAACTCCTCACTAGTAATGTAATATAAAATTACGGCGAATTTTGTTTATTTTGACTCTTAATTTTGATAAATTTTAAAGAAAATAAAGTAAGCTTATTGTATTGAGTGTATGTCGGACCTTTCCGCGTTTTACTTATTTCTGTAGTGTAGTTTCAAATGTTCGATATCATTTGTTTTTCTCTCACGCATCGATAATGGAACTCCTATCAGTTCTATTGCAAATATAATTTCTTTCTAAATAGTCAACTAAAATCTATCTAAAAAAATATTTGTTTGTGTTATATTTATTATTATCTTAAATTGAAGTTCAGAATTTGCATAATCTAAAATCAGTCACTTAAAAATTGAAGTAAATTGAAGTAAAATAATACTTGAATCTCAAAAATTAAATAATTATCTACAAAGAATCTAATACAATACATGCAAAAATTATATTTAATTATATATATTAACAAAACATTTTTAAAAAAATAATTACTAATAAAATAATCATAATAAATAATATAGTAAAAAAATCTTTTAGAACTTTTAGAACTTTTAGAACTAATTTTGTATTATTATTTTAAATGAAATTATAGTGTCTGCAACTAAACAATGAAAATACGACATTTTGTATATAGAAAACTAATACTACATGATATCCAAAGCCGGTGCACATGCTTGGCTGATTCCTGCTGTTCCTACTAAAATCCTGCTAGTTCCTAGCTATATCCTGCTAGTTTCTGCTGTCCGTCGGCCAAATTCGTGTCCCGTCGGGGATTTGAACCGCACAGCCGAGCTGCGGTATAGTATAGCTTGAATACGAAGTGTTCTTGTTGTTCGAGATTAGTTCCTCGTGTAAACGCTAGCTGGGTGGATTTGACGCTAGCGTCGTAGTTTGGATCGACGCGACATCAATGATGTAGATAAGTTAAAGTTTTATGGATGAAAATGGAATAGGAAAACACTTGGAAAAGTGTTGGTTGGATATACGGTTAGCAATGGTATAGAACAGGTGGAAATGTTTTCATACTTATACCCGAAGCTTTATAGGATTATCGTAAAATTTTATGGTGCCGAAATAAAAATAACACGTTAAGATATTTTTTATTTTTAGCGAATTTATAAAATGATTACAATTGCTATATTTTTACCAATTTAGGTTGTTCTACATACATATATAATATTGAATATTTTTTTATTATCAGGATTATTTTTATTTGCAGATGTTTTGAATACTTTTAGTTATTATTACAATAATTTGTAAATCATATTTATTATTATTATCATATTTTGTTCGATGTTATTTATTTTTAAATCATATTTATTTTATAGAGATTTTTGCTAGATACATACACAAGTAGTGTGGCACAAACTCTTTTCATTCTAATAGAAATTAGTTTCCGCCAAATATTTCTGTCTAGACAAACAAGATCTATGTTTAAAGAAAGTGAATAAATATTATATTAAAATTGATATTAAATCAAACAGAGTTCATTATAAAACAAAATCTAAACAAAATAATTGATGTAAATTATAAATAAATATTAAGATGATATTTCTAATTTATTAATTATAAAAAATATTAAAATTTTCTTGACGAACTGTTTCAGAAATTATAAATATATTTATTTGGACTCTATAAAATATTTATTTTATTTTTGTTTTTTATTTTATCGAGAAGGAATATTACTAAAATTAGCCAAATAAATCTTTTTTCTTTTGCTTTTTATATCTTTAGTGTTTTTATGCAAGTCAAGAATTTTTCTTTTGAAAAGGAAAACACAGCGACGTTAAAAATTGCAGGTTTCTTATTTTTAATTTCTTATCGTTTACTCAGAAACTTTCTTTCTTTTCTACATTTATTTATGTTCATTTCTTGCTTCCTCATCATTTATATCTTTTGTGATTTTATCAAGATTTTAAAAAGTACTACTAAATTCTGCAGTTGAAAAAATTATACAAGTCAGCATTTTGCAGATAATTTATTACATAGGATTAGATAAAATTGTGGAATTAGTTTAATGTTTTAAAATCTATTGTATAAACTTCCGTGGATGTTGATACGTAATATTGAAAAAAATATATAGTTTTAATATTAACAAGATTAGAAGACTGTAGGTAAACACATATATAGACCACTTTGACATTATTAAATAAATACTAAGAAATACTCTAGAAATAAAAATGTTATATTTTCTCTACAAAAGTTGACAGCACTGTTTAAAAATAAAAAATTTGTGGGCACTAAAAGAATTTTTTTTTAATTTTTATTAATCGATATGAAACCGAAATAAAATTTTACAAATTTTAGTAATTTTTTTCTCGGAAAGTTCGCATCACCGGAAAAAATAAAATCACATGACCATCTTAAGCACTAAATAAACATGTCCTGAAAATTTCGTCAAAATTGATGGAATCGTCTGGCAGGAGTTGCGATCACAAAATTTGGACACACATACATCCTCATATACCAAGTTTAGATTCATCATCTATTAGAGGCTATATGAAGGATTTCTATTTATTTTGTTTTAAATTTTGATAATGTTACAGACACCGTACTCAACACTATATATATATATATATCCCTTTTTTTCAGTCAGAGCGGTAAAAATAATTTCAAATTTTTGTTATTAAAATTTTATGGAAACTTTTATTACTTAATATATATCACAAAGTAAAAGCTGATCAAATTAAATTTATTAAAAAAAAAGTTTAAGGAAAATCAAACATGGCCTTGCATTTAAAAATAAACAAACTATCGATATACTTATACATATATACACAATTACACCATGTATCGAAAAAGGTGTGGCACAAACTCGGAATTATTTTCTACGAAACAAGTACAATTTTAAAAACAGAAGCAGAATTTGCAAAATTGTTAAAACAAGACAATATTCTATTAAAACAAGTAAAATCTGTGATAATGTTTCAAATGTAGGATGCAATAGAACTTGTCTAGCGACCTTTAGTTGGGAAGTAAGAAAAAAAACTACTAATACCAAAAATATTAATGTTAAAAGATAAACTTTTATTTTTAAACCTGCGTTATAATTTAATTTAATCTTATTACAAATCCTTTGTCAGGTTTGGTGCTTTTTTTATTATTGATAATTTTTTTTATCAATAGTAAAAAAGACCGAACCTGACAGGGAATGTAATAATAATATTAAATTTGATCAAATTGTAAGAAGAAAGATGATGTTTTTATGTGTGTAGTACATGCAGATACATAAATAACAATACCCTAAAATTTAATTTTTAAACCAGTACATATAATTACAATTTTACTTAATAATTAAAATCAAATATTTTACAATCCCTCTCTCCTTTATTTTAACAACTACAGCACTGTTAATATCTCTATAATCATCTAATAACAAAACCCCCATATTCACCGTGAGTAACTAACTAAACTCTAAGCTGATCGTAATAACCAAATTAAATTTTGTACACCATTATACTCCTCTGCTAGTTTAACATACATACATACATATGCTACCATGGAAATCATACTAGCAATATATCAGTTCATATTGTTGAAACAGCGAACAAGCGTTGATTTGCTTAAATACCAACCAGTACGGTTAGTTAACATAGAGCCAATGTGAGTAATAGCAAATTTGCAACGGTCGAATTAAGCTTGTGTTCAATTAGATTAAATTACATTAAATTCAATGAAAGTTAGTTTAGTTTTGGTGGTATGGGCTATATTGAGTTTGTTTAGCTTCTTGAAAAGTTGTGATACTCTGTGAAGTTGAAATTTGAGGTTACTTTGTTGGTTTTGATGAAGTAGGCTTTCTAATAAAGTTGTAGAGAATGGATATGAGAAGAATATGAAATAAAGTGGTATATGTTTAAGTTTAATTTTTGATCAATATTTGTGTTTGCCAAAATAAAATGTTAGATGAATTAGTGAGATCGCTTTCCTCAAATCTATTTAGTTAAATAGACCAGTAGCGTACGCAAAGAGGGGAGGGATAAATTCCTTCCCAAAAAATCGAAATTAAAAGCGACGGACAATATATGTGATATATTTGTATATTTTATTCATAAATGATACTTTTGAGTACGTTTGTCCTTGAAAATTAAAAAAATACGTACGGTACTGTTATTTGGGGGGCTTTTATATAACTCACTTTTTGTGTTTAGCCCATTTTTAGATCATTTTCTAATGGCAACTTTACCATGTCCTGATTGAAATTGGTCAGTATTATTTTTGCAAACTAAAATATTATTCCCTTTGAAATATTTTTTGTGTACATCACTGAAATAAACTATTTAGTAATATAAACTATTTAGTAAAACAAACTACAGAGTGTTTCACGACGAGCTTAAGCAGAGTTCTGACAAAGCATTTCGAATAATTCATTATTAAATAAAAAAGTTTTTGTTTACACATATCATAATTTACTTTGAATTCAATAATAAATAATAAAAACTTGTTTAGACGTTTTATTTTGTGTAAAGTTTTAATGATTCACTGAAAATGATCATTAAAAATATATCATGAAAACGACGTTTTACACTGTCTATGTAATATTATGTCAGGAATTTCGGTATCTAAGGATATTCCGATATGCTCATTCAAAATAAAATATTGTTAATAAGATTTCATTGCTGGTTTAATTGAAAAGCAACTCTTAACTTTTTTTTGATGAATAACTTTATTTTTTAAATTTTACCATTAATTTAGGAGTAATTTTTACGTATAAAACATCAAAAACATGTTTTTTATGTATTTTAATTTTTTCGATTTTATGTTAAAAATTGGTAACAAGAGTTTATATCTCAAAAATGTGATTAAATCTGATTATCAAATATTTTCAATTTGTAAACGGGATTTTATTTAGGTAATTTTGTGCTATTTTATTGTAATAAATGAAATAAATTATTGAAAAATGTAGATATTGCTATAAATTTAAAATGCATAAAATTAACTAATTGTAATTACATATTTGTATACCAATCGGACGTAATCTTACTACAGTAGAATTTGTATTGAGATTAATTATAAAAAAACTTACCATAATTCCTAACCTAACCTACACATAATATAACACTATATCGATATGTTTACTGGGTGAATAGAAAAAGAGTAAATATATATAAAATAATAATTTTAAAAATATATAATTGCATTTAATGTAAAAAATATAAATTCTTTGAAAATTAAAATATATGGCATTAATTAATAAAAATTCTAAAAAGAATTTTATTTTGCTTGTGACATTAATTGTTTTTCTTTTACTATATACGTATATAACCATCTACAAAATAAATAAAGCTTTAGCTAGGCAATTAACCTATTTCGTGTAGTAATTAAAAATTATCTTTATTAGAAGCTTTTATAATATACATAGAATATAATGCTAATTAGTACAAAATTTAATTAGAAAATTTTACATTAGGGAACGAAGAAGAATATTACTAGTAAATATATACATATAAAATTATGCCATTTATGTTTTCCTAATATTCTAATTTTGTATCTTTTGCCGGATGCAAAATTCATTTCTATTTAGTGCAGCTATAAAGTTTTCAATTACAAACTGCTTATTATTGTAATTATTGTCGCTTTACTAAGCGAAAAACCTTTTGTGTCAATGTTGTTTATGAAATTTTATAAAGATATGAATGTCGTAGAACTGAATGTATATATTGTTAAAATACACACATAAAAAGTTACTAAAATGTACCTGAAAGGACTTTCAAGAAAAGTTAAAACCCAGTTAATTTTTAATTTTGGTAAATTACAATAAAGTAGAAATATTTTTTTTATAATAAAAGATTATAAATTCGGGATACTGGAAATAGTTTGTGCCACACCATTTTGTATACATGGCTTGATTGTGTATGTATGTATAATTAATAAATTATTTACATACTAGCAAAAGTAGTTAAAAATAACTTTTAAAGTAAAAATTATTTATTTTTAATTAGTTATTCATTAACTAGTTTATATAATAAATTTATTGAGCGTCATGTTTCCGTAGAGATATGGCACAAACTCTTTATTTAAGCAGACATTAGTTTTTACCAAACATTTATACCCAGGCAAATAATTTTTAGTTTATCCAATTCATGATACTTCTCATACAATAGTATGTTATTTTACGAGAAGTAGAATATGATCTGTATTTTGTTGAGCTCAGACATTTGTGGCCGAGGCAGCGCCGAGGTCAAGCAATCTGGGCGAAACACAAAAATAGCTTTCTATTCCGAGTGACATGGTATTTTTTCTTTAAGCGGTCCAAACAAAACTAAACTAAAAATACATACCTAATCTTAATGTTACTTAGGTGATTTGTGAGAATTAATGTGCAAATTTCTGACAAATCTGGAGGTGTACACAGAATTTTTTATACTTCTTAACACATTTTTAAAATTAAATTCAAACTCAAGCGAAAACAAAAACTGCAATTATCACTATATAATTTTCAATATTGCAGTGGGTGATGTCAAATGTCAGATAAAATACACTTGACCGTGTAGTCATGCTTAGTGCTGTCATCAGTAATGTATATATAGTAACTAATTACTGTATAATAATGTACATTATTGTACTATAGTAACATAATTACCTGTTTCTACATATACAACACAAGAACGTAATATCAATTTAAATAAACAAAATTTAAAGTTAAAATAAAATCATTACAAAAAAATATTTAATTTTACCACATTAGTGGCAAATATTAACATCTTAAATTTTTTACTGAGATTATAAAACTCATACATTTTTTTCTGAAAATATTTAATTTTTAGCAAAAATTTATTATATTGTTTAAATGTTATTCCGATTCAAAAGCATTAGATTTTTGATCAGCTTAGGTATATTAAATATGAATTCGATTACATGTAGTTCAGTAAATTAGAATTTATTATCACAGCTAATCGAATATTCGTTGCATATTAAAACAACATGAATTCCTGATGCAGTGATAAAACCGAATCCGTGTTCTGATTACAGAAGATATTTCTAGATAATAATATGTGTTCATGCGGTGCATACGACAGATATGAGAATCTATAATCTTGTTTATTATCAACCTGCAGAAATTTCTATAGATACAGCATAGAAATGTAAATTTTTTTATCTATTAAAAAAAATTACGACTAGATGAGAAAGAGATTAAAAATGTTTATCCAATTTTAATTGGATTTAATGAACAGGGATTAAAATCTTATTCGGAATTTTATCGAAAGGTCGTTTAAAAAGTATTCATGCGAAATTAATCCCGTGTAATAAAATTTTAATTATAATATTACAATGTTTTTCACTTTGTTTATTTTATGAAATTGCATATATGTTGTAAGATTTTAGATTTGAGTGATATTTCGTTATGATTTTAAATTAAAATAAAAGAAAAATATACTAATTTTAAAATTCTATATTTTTAGCACTTTTAATAAAAAGAGAAATGATATAATAATTGATATAGGCCCGTATTATGAGTTCGATTTTAAGATCGATTTTACAGATTTTAAGACTACCTCATAAGAGCTGGACTAAACAAATGAACTAGAACACCCAAAAATAAAACTTTTATTTTGAACAGTCTAGCTAACTTTTAAAAAGAAAATTACTTGTTTTTTTTCTTTTACGTACTAAAATTTTCTACCAAAAAATTAAATAAAATATTATTTCTAATAATATAATTTTATATTAATAAATTGATATCATATATGTGCCTGAGTGGTTCAGAACCAATTAGAAGCGTAGTTACCATGCTAATAAAAATTGTTAATAAAGCTTAAAAGTTTTACAAATATTTTTAATTTCTTCTTAATCACAGTGAACTAATATATAATTATAAAATGTAATAAATTTGGAAAAATGTATTGACCTCGCTGGAATTCGAACCCGGGTTTTTCTGTTTTCGTGACAGACTAACTAACCACTAGACTACGAACCCATGACGAAACAAACATATTTCTTTAATTATATTGTATTTGATTAGTCAAATTTATTAAATTTTCTAATTATATATTTGTAAAACTTGTAGTGTCATTGCAGAAAACATTGCTTTAATAAAGTTTATGGTTACTGATAATAGCTAAAAAAGTTTTTCATTAAATTTCTATGAATTAAATTAAATTCCTAACTTTAACATATTCTACATTTTATTTATTTTACTTTTCGTTTAATTAAAACTCGAAATAAATAAACATTTTTTTGTTTTAAATCCATAATTAAAAGCAACCTACTAATAAACATTGGAACGTATTTCTTTCCAAATAAACTAAAACACAGAAATCTTTATAATTTACGTATTTCAATTTGTTTTGCAAATACCGTTTCGTGTTGCATTTATCAAAAAAAGCGTAAAAATCGTATTTAATTTGTTTTAATTAACCGCTTGCTGGAGCCTCGGGCGATGGGGCGTTAAGCAGGCGTTCGCATACTACATAATTATATTCCGAACGGCGCGGCGGCTTAACTAATCTTCCAGATAAACTGTCTGTCGCTTATCTACCGCTTCTGGGTAGATCGCTCGCGATTATTAAACACTAACTTAACTTTACGATTTTACGCTCTTAAAAATTAATTAGTTATTCTAATGGAGTCGCGCGTTTCTACCGTAGCTCTGGGCTCTGGTGCACTTACATACTTCTATGTTTGTTAATTTGTAATTTTCTAACGGGTGAAAGAAAAATTGGTTGAATTGTGATTAATAGTATATTATGTTATTTGGAGTAAAAAGCGATGATTACATTTGGAGCCGAGGCCAAGCGTTCTAAACGAAACTAAACTAAAAATAAAGAAAAATACATGCCAAGTAACCTTAACCTTACTAATAGTTGTAGAATAGTATGTATATGTATATATTTGTTACATTTGTTACGTGATTTGTTAGCATTAATCTTTCTTTTGTCGAATATATAATTTTTGACCATCCTGGGTTGTATAGAATCAAATCAATAATCAATAATCAAATTTAAATTCAATCGAAAATAAACAATTAACTTAACTTGACTTAATAATTTTTAATACAGCTATCGGAGATCTCAAATTAAATACACTTGACCGTGTTTCTTTGGTCGAATATTCAATTTCTGACAAATCTGACAAAGCACATTGCATTGCATTACTTATTTACAAATTTTCAATAATCAAATTCAAATTCAAGCGAAAATAAATAACGCAATTGTTAATTAACTGAACTTAACTTGACATAATCGTTCTGCAATATGACTGCCGTAGATATCAGATTAAATACACTTGACGTAGTAGTTAGTGGTGTAATAACTATTATAATTGCTCTACAATAATATCATTATTGTAGCATTATTATAGTAACATGATGATTTCTTTTTACATAGGCAATATGGTAATGTAATATTAATATTATAATACGAGTACGCTCGAAGAATAAATATATAAGGTTAATTTTGATTTTATTAAATATTTTGGTACGTATAAGGTTTTGATTTAGAAATAATAAAGCTTCTGTTACAGTTTTTTTTTTATATTAAATATTAAGGACCACTTTTTCCAACTTTGAATAAAATGTAGAATATTTAACTAAAGAATAAATGGAATGTAACAGTATATTATGTTACGAAGAGCAGAGAGCGATCTATATTGTTTTAAATTGATAATGTTTCCATGGTGGTTGAACAATGCAGGTGTTCCATGTTAATTTAGCACCTGGAATAATTCAAGATAGGTGCATCGAAGAAAAAAAATTTTATAATAAAAAATTAATATTTTGGATGGAAAAATTCAATTATAAAAAAATTAACCGCCTTATGACCGTTTCTTACTCAGGGTAACTTTGGCAACCCCTGTTTTTATTTCATATTCGAATTTCTTATAAAAAAAAATTGTTAATTTTTATTGACATTTTTTTTTATCAATAATTATTTCAAAAGTTATGAAAAGTAATTAACTGCATTCATCGAATTTAAAAATTAGATTTTGACTTGTAAACGAACTTTTTCTAAAAATTTGGCTATTTTTTATATAATTTAAAGTTTATTACATATATTTATAATTAATTTATTTATATAAAAAAAAATAAACATTATTTTATTCATTATGATGGAAATCATTTACATATGTTTAGAAAAATGTGATAAACAAATGTACTGTGATACAAAGCATAATCTTAATCAAAACTTCAAAATGTGTATGGAAATTTGAACCAGCCATATATGTTTATTTTGATTTTGAATTCTTGTACTACTCAGCCAGAGACAATATTATTGTTTACCAGAATTAATTCAGAAATGATGATAACAAAAATTTGTTTCTAAACATATAACAACAAATAATTTTCATTTTGTAATATTGTACTGAAATCTTTGACATTTATTGAATATCGAAAAATATTTTTTATTACAAATATGTGTATGTGAATTTCATTAATGTTTTTCAATATAAATAATAATTTATATTATTATACTAATTTCTGTTTCTTTTGTTTCAGGTAAGAGATATATCAACTTTTGGTCATTCAATTATGAACATTATTTTTTAATTGGCAAGTATTAATTTGATATTATTAATATATTACTAGCGAAAGTGCTAGGTGTCACTCAGACGCTAAAAGAGCTGAATTTTATTATGAAACATTTTTATAAATTTGATAAATTTTCTTATATTCATTGTTCATTCAATCATTATTAGTTAGTTACATATTTTAATTAAGTCTAATATATATGTATTTGTATTTTTTTATATAAATTTTATATTAAGCTCTAGGTTCCTTGCTTAGCTGTATATGATTGTAATCTCGAGCATATAGCCCCATATTCTGTTTAGGATTTACGAGAAGTGATTATTATACATGGATGTAGAAAAAAAAAAGATTAAAGAGGAACACCACCCTGAAACTTTCAAAAAAATCAATATTTTTTTCATTTTCTGTGTTAAAATGATTTTCCGAAATTCAAAATTTTTTCGGAGTTACAGCGACCAATACAGAGTTGTGTCAGAATAGGTAAAAGATGCAAATTTGGCAAAACAAATTTTAAACGCGTTTTTCTCGAAACTATGTTTTTCAATATTATCCCGCCGAGATCTCGGAAACTATTCATCCGATTTACTTCGTTTTAAGACTAAATTATAGAAAATTAAATTTTCCAAAATAATACTACTGATAACTCTCAAAAGTTGATTTTTTACACTGAAAACAAAAATAGTCGCTATTTTTGTAATTTTTCGAAAATCAAAAAATCCTACGTATCGTGGTAGGTTTTTAATTTCAATTTTAGGATATTCTAAGGAAACTAAATAATGTTGCAGTGCTTTTACGGGGACAAACAGGACAAATGGTTTTTGTTTTAACAGCGACTGATAAATCCACGCGTGACGTCACAATTTGAAAACATGTTTTGATATAAAAATTCAAAAACGTAGTTCTAATATACCGTATAACATATTTAAAAACACGGCGAAACATTTATTTCGCCATGAAAAAAAAATTTCCTAAATTTTGCCTATTTTTAGAGTGCTCAGTGGGTGCCCCTTTTAAATGAATTTAATATTATGCAAAAAATTTATACTTTTGTAATAGCACACATAATAATATTATTTTATAATTTATCATGTATATTTGAAAAAATAATACCCTATTAAATATTTATATCATCTTGAGACGTATAATATTTTCCTTTAAAAAATTTTTACAAGAAAGAATTTATGCATATGACAGATTATTGATTTTCCATCTTATCTGCCTACACAAAATTTGGGAGTAAACATTGTATATACCGATATTTTTTTTATATATTTAAATAAAAAATCGTAACGATATTTTTCAGCTTCAAATTTATTATGTTATAGAAAATTTTATAATATATTTTCTTATCTAAAACACAGAATATTTGCCAAAGAACTTAACATTAATTTCAGTTAATATTTATATTTATCTAATAATACAATAGGACTTGTATGGCGGTCTATTATAAGGCTGTAAGGGCAGAAATTAATGAATAAATAGAGCTTATGAGACTAACTCTACCACTAACAACTGATTGTAAGCTGAGAGTAGTAGACGGAACAAAGATTGAGTGAGTCCATTTGGTTCAAATATGCAAAATCTGTAATATTACAGAATATTTTTTTTCTGGTAAATTGAATTCTTCTAACATAGTAAAAAAAAATTCAGAATTCATTATATTAAAATAAAACGACTTTAGATTGTAGTTTTATATTAATATTTATTAATAATCAATGTTTCGATGAATTCAACGTACGTTTATATCAGGAAAAAAGATACAAATGACATTTACTGTAGATAATAGAACATAGATAAAATTTGGCTTCTTTTAATTAAAAATTTATAAATTTTATAATTTAGTTACTTTTATTACCTAGTAACTTGTATCTAAGTTGTATTTGTATTATTTTTTCTAGATGAAGACGTACGTTGAATTTGTAGAAAAGTCGATTATTAATAAATATTAATACAAAACTACAACTTAAAGCCATTTTATTTTAAATTCTTCTATTAATAGAAAAAGACAAAATAGTCTGTAACGCTACATGTCTTACAAATGTGAACCGAATAGATACATTAATTCAGTAAGCTTACATTATAGTAAAATACTTTAAAACATGTACGTTTAATACGACACATACGACAACTAATGAAAGTACTAAAAATAATAATAGAAATATGATACCTACAATAACTTAATTCCACCTGTTTGATCAACTTTTAATATGAAAATTAAAATCTAAAAATATTTTAACACTAGTGCAATAAAAATACAATATACAATAGAAAAACTAACAAGTTAGTAATATAATATATTCGATCGCTCACCCTTTTTATTCGCTTGACTCTTGACTTTGAAAACCTTGAAAAATAAACCAATAACTGTAAACTTTGCCCCTAGCCAGATACATTCTTCTTTATACGTATACCAGATGTTAGTAAACTAAATAAGTGTTCAAATCGTATTTTACATATTACATTTATAATAAAAGTAGCTATTTATGTATCTAGGATGGAAGCATTGAAGCAAACACTTTGTCGCACAAGCAAGTTATTGCCCGAGGCGTAGCCGAGGGTAATATGAACCCAAAGAATGACACTAACACACAAAAAATATTATTTACCAATTTTTTAGGAAATAGACAATTAATTGTCTAAATTATAAATATACATACACAATCACGACATGTGCCCAAGTCAGTATGGTACAAACTCTTACCACTATCTCGAAATTAGTTTTCTTCAAACATTTCTATCCAGACAAGTAACTTTCGTATCATTCACATTAATGATACCTCTCATACATGCCTGGGAATAAATAAAATAATTTAAAAACTGTCAGTAGCAAGCTCATTTTATCGAAAAAATTTATTTTCAAGTTAATATTATTACTTTTTCGGAAAAATACTGGTGTTAGAAAAAGTATATATAGTATAAAAAATTTTCAGAACTCATTATATTAAAATAAAAAAAATCTTTAGGTTGACGTTCTGTTTATTTTATATTAAAATTCGACGAAACCTTGAATAAAACTTTAACCTAAAGCTTTTTTATTTTTATATTAGAACAATTTCTTGTAAATCTAGAATATTCTATCCCATTAAAACACTATGTATATACTGGTGTTAGAAAAAGTATATTAGAATATAGTAAAAAAAATCTTTTAGAACTCATTAATTTAAATGAAGAACCTTTAGGTTGAAGTTTTGTTTATTTTATATTAAAATTCGACGAAATTTCGAATTTTAATATAACATAAACAACACTTTAACCTAAAAAATTTATTTTTATATTAGAACAATTTCTTGTGAATCTAGAATATTTATAGTCTGTTCATTAGAATATTCGCTATAATCTCACTCCTAATTTCTAAATGCTTGTATTTAAAACAGTTTTATTTTTTCTATCGTATTAAAACACTATGTATACATATATACCGATCTATTTATAGAGAAAACAACAGCTACCCAATATTATGTTTAAAGCTATTTTCGTTTTTGATCAAACGAACATTATTTCATCGATGTTCAGTGGTGGCCACACCTCTTTTACCTTACCTTATATATACATACCTTAGGCTAGAAGCTTCGACGAAAATGCTCTTTACAAGCAACGCAAAAAGCTTTCTCTGTCGGTACGATGGACTTGCCTTCACTGAATAGAAAAGCTTCCTACCTTTTCCAATGCAAAAGACACGAGCGTCCGTTTCGTTAATTAACGTCGCGCACGAATCCTTTTTGCCCTGGCCTCCCATCCATCTCTTGTGGTAAAATGCAGATACTCGCCAACTACGTGTTTGCCCTTAAGTGAAACGTGATTATTTTTATTTTGCTTTTTTTTTTTTCGTTTTCTATTTTGCATTTACCAGTATTTCTTTTTATTTTGCTTTAATTTGAGGAGTGCTGCGTTGCGCTTTTGATTAAAATATTTTATTTTGTGATCGGGTTGTAGATAATAAAAGCAGCTTTATTATTTTTTTAATGAATAGCAAAACAATTTATGTGATTTAATATTCTTACTTACTTATATTATATCATCATTATCAGTTCCCGTAGTTTCCAAGTGGGACATAGGGGCTATATGCTCGAGAAGCTGAATATATAGTTTCTTGTAATAAACTTGAACAAATAAATGTTCATATTGTCATTGTGAAATTTAATATAATAATACTCAAAATATTGAGATTTTAATTTTTCCCAAAATTTCACAAGTTACTCAGTCATTGAATCGGTTTGTTAAGTTATGACTGGCCAGTTTAACCATAGACACGTGTTTTGCTCTTTAGTAGCTCGTTAGTATGGTGCTTTGATCAGTGTCCGAAGACAACTGATGCAGATGTTGCGATTTGGTTGGCTTTTAAGAGAAGTACTTTGACTGAGTAATTTGTGAAATTTTGGGGAAATATAAAATTTCAATATTTTAAGTATTACTCTATAGTTTTTTAACAATTTTTACTTGCATTGTCAATAGAGCGGGTTTTAATTTAATTTAATTTCTGGTATGAGCGCGGCGTGAACCAGAGACCTTTGGGGTCCAAGTCCAACACGCTACTACTGGCCTACGGCTTATATTATATAAAATATGCAATTTAAAAAGTAAATATTTATATATTGATACAATAAAATTAATTACTTTTTTGATTTAGTTTTAAATTGTTCTGTAAATTTTACTGAAATCCGAAAAATAGGAGAGCCAAAATAAAATTATACTATATTTTCTCTAAAAATTAGCAATAATAATTAAATAAAGTTTGTATTTTTAATTTATCATTACCAGTGGCGCAGCCAGGATTTTCTCTTGGGGTGGGGGGGTCCCAAGGATTTTATCTTGGAGAAGCAAAAAAAAAGCAAATACTAACCAGATTTCCACTTTATCTTACATGAATCGAATAATAAATAGTTTAAAATAATGAATGTTGGCTCAATATTTTGGGGTAAAAAATTGTAGCGTTAGAAGTGACTGCTGAATATATGACTAAACGAATAAAAATTGTGCTAATTCGGCTAGCCTTGGGGGGGGGGGCCGTTGCCCCCCCCTTGGTTGCGCCACTGATCATTACAAAAGTACTAATTTAAATTTTAAAAATATATTATCTATAATGGGTCGTAATGACAAAAAAAGTTTGAAAAATTTGATGTTAGAATATACAGGGTGATTTATAACGAATGTATCAAACTTTAACATAGGGAGTTCATTTCTAGTGAAAATTTCATTTAAAAATAGGTCCTATTCTATCTAGTTGCACTAAAGGTCTCCAGAGGTAGAGTAATATTTTAGAATTATTTTTATTCTAGATAAAAACAAACGAATAATTTCTTTATAAGCCACAAGCTTTTAAAGATATTAAAGTAAATTATTAACAAGATTTTTTTATAAAAATATGATATGCAAATCTCACAGGAAATTTAACATGCATACTTTATTACAAAATGCTTTAGCAACTGTGTCTTTTTTAATGTGGAACATCGCATTTACTTTGTCCATTTTTTTTATAATTTTTACACTTAAAAAGTTGTTAGTGAATCGCATTACAAAAAGTAACACAGCTAAAAATTTATTGATTTTAAATTAAGCACAATGTGAAATGTAAAAGGTGTGCTTCTACACAATGCTAAATTAAGATGGGGGGATGATTGGGCTGCAACTAAAGCCCTCCTTTCAGTATTTTAAGGTCTCTGGATAATAGTTTTACTAAACAAAATAATACTTTATATTTAATACTGAAGTATAAAAAAGTAAACCTATAAGCAATAATACTGTTATTTATATTCTGATGTAATTGTGACTTAAGATGAATTTTTTTGTAGTGTTAATCAATTGTTATTTACATAAATAAAGTAAAAATAAAAATAAATTACAATCACAAGAGAAATACATACATGTATTGTAGGTTGCCTACTTTTTAAAGATGAATGATCAGAATATGATCCCGTTTTATTAATACAGAGAAATTAGCTATCTGCAAGGGTCCCGAAAAATATAGCTATGGGGCCAATACAAGCTTAATCTATCACTGTCTACATTCCTATATTATATATATTTTTAAATTTATAAATCCTTACCATACTAAGAGCTGTAGCTTCTCGGTGAAACATTTTAATAATTAAATGTAAAAATAAGACTCTAGGTTATTTTACAAAATTAAATATAAATCTTTATTGTACAATTTCGACTGTTATACCATCATCAAAAAATAAAATTATTTTATCTTTTGATGATGGCGTAACAGCCGAAATTTTACAATGTAGATTTATTCTTAATTTTGTGAGACAACCTAGAGTTTTATTTTTATATTTAATTATAAACCTTTACATTAAATTTGATTATTTTTTTTTCTAAAAATTTATATTATTTGAAGTGTTATTTTGTTGTTATATATGTTTTAAAGATTACACAATTCGAAAAAATATTGGTCTGACTTCATAGCCACTTTTAGAGTACTTTTAGTTAAAATAAACTATTTTTATAAATTAAATACTTCTTATTATATGTATTTAGTTATTTAAAATATAAATAATGCCAAAAACAGTTCTAATATTTTAAATAAATACTTTAAAATATACGTATTTAATAGTACTCTAAAAGGCTATAATATGGTCCATTATTTTTAAGTTATTACTATGAATGATCAATCTTGTATTGTTATTCTCACTAAAATTTTGCTATGTTTTATCTACATTGCTAAATATATATATATATATATATATATATATATATATATATATATAGTGTATGTGTGTGTGTGTGTGTGTGTGTGTGTGTGTGTGTGTGTGTGTGTGTGTGTGTGTGTGTGTGTGTGTGTGTGTGTGTGTGTGTGTGTGTGTGTGTGTGTGTGTGTGTGTGTGTGTGTTGATTAGCAAAAATAATTTAGTATTCTACAATTTAAAACCAATATTTAAACAATTTTCAATATTAAAATTTTATCCTATAATAATTAAAAATACTGTTTGCATTTTCATTTTGATAAACAAATAAAATAAAAATATTATTTTATAATAAGTTACATTTTCCAAAAACAAACACTTTAAAATTGTCACAAATATTGACAAAATCAACAAAATTTCAGCATATACAAACAAGTAACTAGTAAACAATCTAATATTATATATATATATATATATATATATATATATATATATATATATATATATATATATATATATATATATATATAATTAAGATTGATAGTGGGTGTTGTAGTCATTGGTTGGAATAGATGTTAATTAAAAAATCTCATTTCTATAGATGTATGTATTTCTATAAGATGTATGTATTTACTTATTCATGTACCAGATTGTTTTATAAATAAAAATGTTGATTGTAGCGCCCTGAAGAAGTAGGCAAAATTGCTACGAAAGCTCGGTGGAAATCTGAAATGAGATTTTTTTATTAACATCTATTCCAACCAATGACTACAACACCCACTATCAATCTTAATTAATAAATTTCCTAGTCGTTACAAATAATCATTATATATATATATATATATATATATATATATATATATATATATATATATATATATATATTAAATGGATTTGATAGCGAAAAAAATTGCTCCAGTAGATGCTAAATATATATTACTTTTCGAAGTGTATTTAGATGAAACAAAGACAACACAAACATCTATGCTTCAAGCGAGATTTGAACCTGGGCCCGCATAGGTACGAGAGGTATCAGACATAAGTCTTAAAACGCTCGGCCATGACGATCGGCATATTATTTAATTTAATACCAGAATAATAATATTATAATTACAGAGCAATTATAATATGAGAACGTACAGCGTTAATACTCAGGTAATTAATTTTCTAGAAGAAAACAACCAGGTTTTAATCGATTCGTTTGATTTTTGATTCGGTCACCAGGATAAGTGCTTCGTACGGTGCCAAGGTTACGCGAGCAGTATCCACCGTTGTCCTGTAATATCGTTAAAGTGAGTGCATGATATATAGTTTGTTGTCTCTAAGGGCATTCAAAACAAAACACTGACTGCTTGTGAACAAACTCTATCCTGATTCAGAGCAATTTATTTTGATTATAGTTAAAATTTCAAATGAAAATGAATGAAAATGTTTTAACAAAGTTAAAGTTTCTACTCAGAAAAAAACATTTCTTTGATATTAATAAAAAAAAATGAATAACAGATATTCCTTTAATTAAAGTAAATTTATTTAGAGTAAAATAAAACTGCTTTATGTTAAAATATTATTTTTTCTAATAAGGACGGACGTTGAGTTTGTCAAAACGTCGATTATAAATAAATATTAATACAGAACTTTAACCTCAAACAGTTTTATTTTAATATAATGATTTTTACTATGTTACTTAGAGTAATTATGCAGTATTTTATTTTTAAAAAATATTTGTTTGTAATAAATAAATTTTTTATTATTTATTTACCACTATCGAAAAAATATTTATTTGAATAAAAATAGTTTTCATTACTTGAAAGAATCTTTTTTTAAAAGTCGTTATATTAAAATAAAAAAGCTTTTGGTTTGAGTTCTGTTTCATTTTATATTAAAATTTGATCTTTCGATATACTAAACATATATTATCATCAGAGAAAAATATATACAAATAACATAAATAATAAACAAACAAAATATTGAATTAAGTAACAAAATACAAGTTACTAGATTCTAAAATTTTATTAGAAGCTAATATAAAAAAAAATATTTTGAAATAAACAATTAAACTGTCATGATAAATCTGAATCAATTTAGATATTTTAAAATGTAATTTGTTGAATATTTGCAGAAATATTTATCTACGACAAAGTAACAAATATAAAAACGCCTTCAGAGGTTCAAAATAACTCGCCCTTCACGGTCCGCCGATCCGCTGCTAGCGACCTCTACGCGAAGTTGCTGCGGAAGTCGCCGGAGAATGCTTAAGTCGACCTCTTCCGTTCGGTTGCCCATATTGAAGGGAAACACAAAAGTTTCACTGTCTTCCAGTCTCTGCATATACACACACCAAAAAACACATATGTAAATTACTAGCACGAAAATGGAGTATCATTACACAGGATGTTTTTTTTAGCAATGTGTACATTGTAACATTAGATGGATTGTTAAAATTTTAACATAATAAAACTTTGAGACTTACTACGAGACGCTACAATAAAATATTATAAAAAATGAAAAAGCTTTAGGTTCGAGTTCTGTTCAATTTTATATTAAAATTCGATGTCTCGATATGATATACTAAACGTATATCAGCATCAGGAAAAAAATATAAACAAATGACATAAATAATAACTATGTTAAAATAAATTATTTTTAATTGACAAATTATTCAGCTTTATATCAAGTATATTTTATTATAAATCCGTAAATGAAATTAATAGATATTAACCCATTAACGCCTAAAAACAAACCAGTGGAGAAAAAAGGTTAAATTATACAAAAAACTGAAGTTTAGATGTCATTTATTATATTTATTTTAAAAAAATTGTTTTTTTCATACCGAACATAGAAATACAAGGGCGTCCTCGAATGGGGACGTTAGGCAGATGTGTGAAATTTTTCAAAACATCCTTTTTCGATGCACATTGTTTTTTGGCACTTTTTGCATGACCACCTTGCCTTCATGTGACACACACAACACTTTAACTGTTTTTCCAATTTTCCCGGAAAATGAAAACCTTCTGTCATCTCAATACTGGATCCAGCTTTTCTTTTTAGTTGGGTTCTAGAAACGGTACCATCTCTCAGATAGCTTCGAACTATATAACGTCGAAATTCCAACTGATCCATCATATTTTCTGCCGTAATTTGGTGTATTTTCCAGGCGTTAGTCATAACCATGTCTAGAAAATATGTAAACAGTACCCACCACCACTTTTTACCTTTTATGCTAATTCGATAAAGAGAAATACATTGGTCGTGAGTATCTACTCCACCCATTCCAGAATTGTAAGTTGCAAACATCTTTGGCTGAACTACATTTTCTTTTGACTTTGATGCTTTAGACCATCTCTTTACCTGATGCAAAGGTTTAACGGTATCATAATTGGATAACATCGAACAAACACTGTTATCATACCATTTCACACATAAAATTCCATTTGTCTTGTCGAGTCTGTAGTCATAAGTCCCTCTTGCCATTTTCTTCATTTGTTTCGACTCCATTACTGGACATTTCTGCATTCTGTTTTCTCTTACAGTTCCTGTCGCTTTTATATTTTTTCTTTTTAAATATACCATTAGCGGATACGTTGTAAAATAATTGTCAAAAAAATTTCATTTCGGGATGGTTTTGGGAGGTTTTTTTATTAGATCCATCACTACCTTAGCTCCAAGGGGTATTCCTTTGGTTTCCTCAGTTTCATTCGCTTTTTTACCACAGTAAACATCAAAACCATAACAATACCCAGTGGAACTAGTGATCATCCAGTTTTTGTACCCAAATCTCACCGGTTTACCTCTGATAAATTGTTTGGCTGGATTATGACCAAAATATTTGACCATGGATTCGTCTATGGAGATATCTTTATCTTTATCTTCAAATTCTTCATTTTCTATCTCTTCCAAGGCTTGTTCCAAGTTTTGGAAAGTTTTATAACCATAAAAGGTTTTAGGATCCATAATAAACTGTTTTCTTCTCCTGATATAAAAAGAAAAATAAAACATATTTTATATATACTTCTACCTAACGTCCTCGTTTGTGGACGGTAAGATATTTTGATAGCTAAGCACTATCAAATACAATATAAGTGAATATTTTTGTTTACTTACCGTAAGATTAGTCTATCGACGTTTCGTTTTTGATGGAATATCAATAAATTTATTTTTTTTATTATACAAAAAGAAATTTTTTAAAACGCAACTACACTACTTCAAAAAACTGTGAGATTCAAAGAACTGTCAAAACTCAACTGGTCGTTTTTAAATGTAAGTGAGACCATTTACTCATTGCATTGTTTATATTAACAAGATAAAACTTGAAAAATTTCATAAACAGTCTGCCCACATCGTTGTATGTTTATTTTTATAAGCGTCCTCAAACGAGTACGGCCGGCGTTAATGTGTTAATATTATATTTATAGTCAATTGCATAATATTAATTTAATTAGTAGTTAATTATGTAGTTAGATTATCAACTGTTTTTGAAACGCCAGTTTTGTTTTGGTAAAGCAGAAGTAAGTTTTTAAAAAGACAATTAATTAATATTTAACAATTTTTATTTTCAACATCTTTCTGTATACAGAGTGGGGTTTATATCAAAGTTTGTTATTTCTGTTATATAAGCTTTTCTAGTTTTACATCTCGTAAAAAATATCTAGATTATTTGGCTGCATACCAAATAGGCGCGATCCCTTATAATCCCTTGCAACAGGAAAGGTGGGCGACAGGTACCAAAAACCCTGTCTTTTAGGCGCGGTACCCTTTTAATCCTCAGTCGCATGTCTCTTTTCAAATAGTTATATATTAAGCAGGATAAGTTTTGTACAACTAATATGTTACAAATACGCGCCGGTTACAAAATAATTGAATTATAATTTCTAATTTAGTTTGTGATGCATTTTTTCTGGTCTTATTTTAGTTTGTGTTACCTATATATTTTTTTTATTTCAATAATTTTTACTTTATAATCTCTATATCATTTGTATGTTTTATTTTTGCAATTGTTATAGTCAAGATTTGATTATATTATCATAAAATATATGATATTTATTTTTTCTACCATGATCTAATTTTAGTTTGTGCAATATATTTTTTTTATTTCGACAATGTTAATTTTTTTAATTACAATATTATTTGTATGTTGCTACACAATGTTTATTTTGTTTTTTGTTACTGACTAGAATTGATTATATAATTACATAATATTAAATAACTGCGTTAATTTTTGCGAATGTACACATTTTTAATTGTAAATTTTTCCAATTCCTATTTTATACCTGACCTACAGACTATGTCTATACCTGAGCACTGATGGGGATTATAGCGGTTATTCGCGCCTATTTGGTATTGCGGATTAACGCTACCTGAAATCGCGCCCATTTAGCATGCACCGGATTATTTAATTCGTATTTGTGTCAGCATTTCCAATTTTATTTCTTAAGATAATAAAAAATTATTGATTGAATTAAAATGTATTCTCAGAATAAATGACAACGTTTTATTGGCAAATTTTAAAATTATTTCACGGATAACTTTATTAGAAAAATTCTGAAATACTGATCCTTAGTTAACTAAATTTAACCTAATTAGTTGAAATTGTTAATATAAATTAAGTTTAGATAAATTATTTAAAACTGCCGAATAAATCAACAAATGAAAATAGATAAATATACGATAAATTAGAAAAAAAATGTCTAATTACATTAGATGAATACAAAAAACGTAATTATTTACTCTTGAATTTTCATCTAATATGGATGAAGAAAAAATTACTAGTATAGATAGGAATATTTGGAGAAAACTAATTTCAACATAATGAAAATAGTTTACACCACACATTTTTGGGTACATGGCGTGATTGTGTATTTATGTATGTATTTAATATAATTAAAAGACTGAAAATACCTATTTTTGTATATAAAACAATAGAAAACAAAAACAAACATTATTTGAAACTGATCTTATAATATCAGTCAGTATATTGTAAAATCAAATATTGTAATTTTAATATCAAATAAAGTAATAACAGTTCTATTGGTCACATCCTGTATACTCAAAATCCTACCAACAAAACAACGAAAGGAACATGAGGGAAAACGAAAGCTATATATTCAGGAGCAATAGAAAGAGACGCAATTTCAAAAGGTTTTTGTGTGACTGAAGGAACATGTTGATGTGCTCGTGCATATTGAGTTTCTCTCCTTCGGGAAAATTCAGGAATGCCGAATTGGAATATTTCAATGAATGAATGAATGGGATGTGTTGTGTCTGGAATAAGATTGGAAGCAATTTCCAAGATAAGATGGATGTGGAACGGTTAATTGGGGAAATGGAAAGATGCACGGACGAGAGATAAGAAAAATATGTGATTCGATGTTTCAATAAAAGAGATGTTGCTTTTGATTGCATCGAAATTGTTAGATTTTGCGAGATAATGAAAATGTAAATTTGGCCTGATGGTACTAACCATCATTATGCATGATTAGTATTTAAATAAATTTACACGGAAACAAGAAAAAAATTGCTATATAATTTAGTTTGAATATTTTTTTGTATAGAAAAATACATCGTGTAAAGCCAGCATTATAAAGTAAATAAGATTATTTTATTCTTTTTTTTTATTCAAATTTATCTCAACGATTGCAAATTTTTATTGCAAAACGCTGTTGTTCAGTTTAATTCCATATGAAATAGGTTAGAGATTCAATCACTTTCATGTCATATTAGCTAGTCGAAAAGACTAGCTTATAAAATCGTCAATACGACTGGCTGGCTGGCTGGCTGGCTGGCCGGCCGTGTCCAAAAAATACGATAAATATGAGTGTTAATTATAAGTATAAAGGAGAGCTCGTAGAAAGCTGAAACTTGGCAATTAGATAGTTCATACCAAATAAAAAATTAAGTTCAATTTTCAGACCGCAGTGTTGCCAACTTTCCGAGAAAAAAATTACTAAAATTTTTAATACGAGTGTTAATTATAAGTATGAAGGAAAGCTCGTAGAAAGCTGAAACTTGGCAATTAGATAGTTCATACCAAATAAAAAATTAAGTTCAATTTTCAGACCGCAGTGTTGCCAATTTTCCGAGAAAAAAATTACTAAATTTTTTAATACGAGTGTTAATTATAAGTATGAAGGAAAGCTCGTAGAAAGCTGAAACTTGGCAATTAGATAGTTCATACCAAATAAAAAATTAAGTTCAATTTTCAGACCGCAGTGTTGCCAACTTTCCGAGAAAAAAATTACTAAAATTTTTAATACGAGTGTTAATTATAAGTATGAAGGAAAGCTCGTAGAAAGCTGAAACTTGGCAATTAGATAGTTCATACCAAATAAAAAATTAAGTTCAATTTTCAGACCGCAGTGTTGCCAATTTTCCGAGAAAAAAATTACTAAAATTTTTAATACGAGTGTTAATTATAAGTATGAAGGAAAGCTCGTAGAAAGCTGAAACTTGGCAATTAGATAGTTCATACCAAATAAAAAATTAAGTTTAATTTTCAGACCGCAGTGTTGCCAACTTTCCGAGAAAAAAGTTACTAAAATTTTTAAAAATTTATTACGGCCATGTTGTTTAACCGATTTTGTTCAAATTTTCACAAAAGATTTTTCTGGTATCCATATAAATTAGATAATTTCAACAAAGTACAGTGCTGCCAACTTTCTGAGAAAAAAATTACTAAAATTTTTAAAAATTTATTATGACCACGTTATTTAACCAATTTTACTCAAATTTTCACTAAAGATTCTCCTGGTGCCCGCATAAATTAAGCAATTTTAACAAAATACAGTGTTGCCAACATATTAAGAAAAAAATTACTAAAATATTAAAAATTTATTGTGGCTACATTATTTATCCGATTTTAATCAAATTTGCAGAAAAGTTTCTCCTAGTGCCCACATAAATTATAATTTTATTAAACTACGATGTTGCCAACTTTCCGAAAAAAAAAAATAATTTTCTAAAAATTTGTTATGCCCGCATTATTTATCCGATTTTAATGAAATTTTTACAGAAGATACCCTTAGCGCCTATAATGTTATATATTAGCAAAATACAATGTTGCCAACTTTCGATAAAAAAATTTTTTATCCCTTTATCTTATCAGTTATGTGATAATGTCAAAGTGGTCTATATATGGGTTTACCCATATACTTCTATTCTTGTATTTTGGTTAGTCGAAAAACTAGCTTATAAAATCAAACCACATTCGACTAGCTCCATTCTCGCTTTGCGAGAATATTATTTTGAATTCTGTGAAAGCCAAATTATTTATTCACTATAATGAAATATTTTTAAATGTCAAAGCTATATCTGACTGGTATCGCTATTTATTTGTTCGTAGCAACATACATAAGTTTTATTGAACAATCTATGTATAATTTCTAATAATAATATAAATTGTAATTAAATAGAAAATTAGAGTTAATTGAAAGTTGCATTGTTTATTTTAGCTGGAATATGATTATTGAAGCCCGTTTGAATATATACAATGCAGCATAAACGCAATAAACCATAAACGGAAAATGACTGCTGTGGAAATGAGATTTTTACGTGAGGTATGTGGTGTAAATAGGAGAGATCGAGTACGAAATAGATTAGTGTATGATGAGTGTGAAATTGAAAAAAAAATGTTGTAGCAAAAGTTGGTGTTAGTCAGTTAAGATGGTTCGGACATGTTGAGCGAATGTCTAATGAACGTTTGGTTCAAAAGATTTATTTGAATGATTTTGATGGTATACGTTTGCGTGGACGTCCGATGAGTAGTTGGAGTGGTATGATTGAGAGTGTTTTGTGTGAGCGAAAGTTTCCAAGTAGTAGGAATAAAAGAGCATGTATGAGAGGAATTATGAATGTGAATGAAGCGAAAGTTGCTTGTTTGAATAGGAATGTTTGGAGGCAACTGATTTCGGGATGATGAAAAGAGTTTGTGCCACACCCTTTTGGGTACATGGCGTGATTGTGTATGTATGTATGAAAATGTGTGAAGAAGTGCAAGAAATATAATGTACATCGCCAGATTTATCAGAAATTTGATATTCGACCAAAGAACAATAATTCTCACAAATAACTATTCTATAACTGTTAGTAAGTTTAAGATAATTTGGAATGTATTTTTACTTACTTATAGTTTAGTTTCGTTTGGAATGCTTGAAAAAAAATAGCATGTTTTGTTACTTGGAGCAGAATGCTTTTTTATGTTTCGCCCAGATTGCTTAGCCTCGACTCTGCCTCGGCCGCAAGTATCTGATCGTGACCTCAATATAATGAAAATCGCTTTCTGCTCCTCGTTACATAATATACTACTTTCTGCTATATAAAAATTATTTTATTATAAATATTTTTTAATATTTTTAATATATTTTAAATAAACATTATTGTTAAAATATATTTTTATTATAATTTATTAAATAAATTTAAAGTATTACAAATATTTAGCATAGGTAAAATTTTAATTCTTTAAAATGCTAAATGTTAAATTAATAAGAAATAATGAAACATTTATTTTTTTATATGAACATAATGAAGATTATTTTTATAATAACTATATTTATAAGACAGTACAAATTAGTTACAATTTGTAATTGTAAGTATTACATAGTAATCGTACATACAAAATTATTCTGATACTAAAATTAAAGCTTCATACGGAGCTAAGGACACTTTAGCAGTTTCCACTCTTGATCTGTAAACAAATATAGAATATTTAATAATATAATCAAATATAACAATGGTATACAAGAAAAAGTATTACACTTTAATAATAAATATAACACAAATAATATAAATAATTCCAGAAATTTATAATTTGAATTATTTTCTTATTTTATATTAGATATATAATAAATAACGATTGAAATAACTTAATATTATTAATATTGAAGGTTAATAATTAATGTTTTTTAATTATGTGCATACATTGTCCACTTAGTGGTGATCTAAAAACTAAGAATGCAGTAAGTGAAAGAACAATAATGAAAAATATGTCAAGTAAAGTTACTTTATTTGTAAAAAAAAAAAATTTTGAAAAAAAGGTTTTAAAATAACATTTTAGGCCTTTCTAATACTAAATATATATTCTGAGTATCTATTTTGATATTTTAAACTTACCCAACTGAATTCGTACTACCGACACTAGCAACCTCAACTCGTAGACTTTTTGGAAGTCTTCGTAGAATATTTAAATCTACAACTTCGATTTTGTCTCCAATATTGAAAACGAATACGAACGTTTCACTGTTTTCTAATTCTCTGTAATTAAACGAAAAACAAAAATTGGTTATCTTCCATCAGCTCTCATTTGAATTAATTTATTTTGTTATATTTTTACATTATTTTGGGTATTATGAATCTTATGTGATACAGCAAACTGAACTAGTATTTTCTATTAATAAATAATTTACATTATGAATAATTATATTTTTATTCTATAATTTGCGTAAAACCGATAATGAAAAATGTAAACAACTCGAATACAATTTGACGTTCGGAGTTAAAGATATTACAAGCATCGGATGAGTTTTCCGGATCGAAAAACAAATAATTAAAGTTTTTGATTAATAAAGTTTTGACTTACAGTGCATTTTGTTGAAAGTTTAATAAACCTGGCTAAACACCGATACAAATTAATAATTATTACCGTAAACAAACTTTATAACAAAATATGCATTTAAAAAGTAAGTAAATACAATAATGTAACTAAATATGACAAAGTTGAAATGGAATTTTTAATGAGACCAAAATAAATATATGAAGTTATGAAACTAAAAGCATTAATAAAATAAAATTTTGTTAATGATGTTCTACGATATTTATTGTGAAATAATGAAATAAAATAAGTATACTTTGTAGGAAAATATAATACGAAGATTAAGATATTTTTATAGCCGAACTACAGTATCTAGAATAATAATCGTCATATTTGGTACAACATCCCTAAGAGAGCCTTGACCGCAAGTACGAAGCATTTGTTTCGTTATCATTTATTTCGGAACTTTTCGAATCTGCAAGTCGTTCATTCGCATAGATTAAAGATAAGTTCCGGTCTCTAATCTAAACTACTGATATTTTAAGACAAGCAGTTGATCGAACTGAATGAAGTGTTCAGTTTTGTTTAATAAATGCTTGACTTTGTGGCATTTTTTTATTTTACGACGAACAGAAACGATCTTAGTAGGATAATAGGACAGCGAGTATATAATAATTTTTTTAACCGTGGTTATTTTTTTGTTACTTTCACATTAGTTTCTATATTTAACCATTTCTGTATTTATAATAAAGTAAAAAGTTTGATTTTAAATATTTACGCAAACTATCGTTTTAATAATTTTAATTGACATTTCTATTAGAAAATTAATAATATTTGTGTTGTGCATTATTTGCAATTTTATTAATAACAAGAAATAATTAATGTTACTGAGTTATAAAAATGATTTAAAGTTGTTAGATGAGTGAAATTGCGAATCAAGTTCAAAAACTGACAGATATCAATTGCATTTATAAGTAGGAGAGAAAAATTATTATTGCCCTAGATAAAGAAATTAACTTTTCGAATTAAAAATTAGATAAATAATGGTAAATTTTAAAGTTAGTAATGAAAAAAATATTTAACATTTTCAAATAATAACAATTCCTATAACATCTATTCTAGATGAGATGTATGTATTTTTTAAAAATAAATATTAAACATAGCAGTTAGTCAAATTTGTAAAAAATTATTCAGAAAAAAAAATTTGCGATTTTAAAAAACATTTCAGAACTAATTATTATAAAATTAAAAGATCTTAGTTTCCTAGTTCGTTATTATATTATTAAACTTTGACGTCTAGATTCATTAAACATAAGGAAAATAAATACAAATAACAAATAACAAATAAACAAGCTAACTTGTAAACTAGTAATAAAATTATTTTTAAACAATTAATCAAAGAAAGTCGGTTTTAATTTAATTCAGAGCCTTTAAACCGATTGATGTTATCTTTCATGATTCATGTTTAATGAATCTAAACTAACCTAAAGCATTTTATAATTTTATGGGAGAACGAACTTTCTATATGATTCAAGATTTTCATTATATATTACACAGATTATATGGCAAAATCCTCAAGTAAATATTTAGCAATTCAAAACTTACCTTTTAAGCGTAAGCACTCTGGAATTAAAAGGTTTAACAATTAATTCACCGTCAATAAGCGTTGGATGCGATCTAATGCTATTACTATTTTGAAAGACGTGATAATGACTATCAGCTCCCTTGACACTTTGCAATTCCAAGTTATTTGTCTTGTATTTTTCGCTAACTGGCAGCCAAGTTTTGCCACCTTCGTTAAAGCCAGCGTTTATCGTGCTATCCCAATGGAATGGAGTGCGTTCTGGATCACGGGTAAACGAGGGGAATCTATCGGGACCCGCTTGGCAACCATCGATACCTTCTTCGAAAGTAACTTTACCATTTTCCATACCGATTTCCTCACCATTATAGACGACTTTTACACCGGGTAAGACTGATGTTAACATGTTAAAACCATCTACTTTTTCGACGCCGTATCTGAAATTTAAAATGGTTTCGTTTTTCGAATGTATGTCCGATGAACATTTAGTGAAAAAATATATTTGAAATTTAGATATTTTACAGTAAAACGCGAGAGAGTCAATTGAACAAACCTATTATCAAACAGGCGTTGAATATTATTATTAACAAACAACATTTTTGACATATAACTCTAAAGTTATTTTTATTAGTTTTTTATGAATAAATTTTTTTTTATAAGAAAATTACTAAATTGGAAGATTTTTCATGAATAAATGAAATAATTGGATATAATTGAAAATTATTACTTTAATGAATTTTACAACTTTTTAATTAAAGTTTTACAAATTTGTTAGCGTGGATGTCCGATGAGTAGTTAGAGTAGTATGATTGAGAGTGTTTTGCGTAAGCGGCAGTTTCCAAGTAGTAGGAATACAAGAGCATGTATGAGAGGAATTATAAAGTTGTTTTTTTCGATAAGAATGTTTGGAGAAAGTTGATTTCGGGATAATGGAAAGAGTTTGTGCCACACCTTTTTGGGTACATGGCGTAATTGTGTATGTATATATGTATGTAAAGAAACAAATAAAATTTACCGTGAAGCAACACGGGGATTATCATGATTTCCCATAACCCAGTTAGCCGTTTTACCAACTGGCATGTAAGTCATCCATTTTTGAATTACATATGCTAAATCTTCAGCTGATGAATCACTGTTTGCATCAGTAATAAGCAGGAAGTTGAAGGCAATATAAGCTCCAGCGGTAGTTTCATTACCACCATATTCCATAGTTTTGTAGATATTTGTATAAGCTTCTGTCAACATAAGTCTGCAAACATAAATTGTTTTTAGTTTTATGTAAAACAAATATGTATGTAGTACATATAAAAATGATAAATTGTAATACATACAATAAATATGTTTGACATTATCCAGTGTTTTTTTGTGACACACCAAAAATAATATAAAAATTACATTAGGAGAAAATGTCAAAAAATACATTTGCTGGTGTTACCAAAATGATATTAAATGTTAATTAACATTTTTAAATACTATTATAAAGGGTAATTTATACAATTAATTGATGTTATTTTTAAACAGAAATGTTTAAAAAACTATAGTGTTTATAGTTGACACTATATCCTACAAATTTTAACTGTATTTAAATTAGCAATTTTAAATTTTTTTTTATTAATATTAAACTATAGATAAATCAATTATGTTGTTTAATTAACAACAGAAAACACGAACATTATTTGTTCTATGTGTTTATTAGGTTCACATGTGTAAGATCTGTAACGTTACAGAATATTTTGCCTTTTTCTTCCAATACAAGAATTCCATTTACTGTAAAAAATAAAAAAGACAATATTCTGTAATTCTACAGATATTACGAATATTTTTTAACAATTAACCTTTGCAGTTATTGAATTTTATTATAAAAATAATGATAATTTACCTATCATCATATTCATCTATAAGTTCTCTCCACTGGTAAACCATATCGTAATTTTCCGGCTGATCATACGTATAAATATGATCTAAAAATAAATGTTCATCTTCAAGAGCACCACTATTGGACAATGGTTCATCTGGTAATCCTTCTTTTTCAAACAAAGTAGTAACAGCATCTATTCTAAAACCACCAATACCCTTATCCAACCAGAATCTCATAATATCTTTCATTTCTTGTACAACTTTTGGGTTTCTATAATTCAAATCCGGTTGCTCAGGATAAAATTGATGCAAGTACCATTGTTCTCTTTTCTCACTGTAAGTCCAAGCTGGTCCCATGAAATGACTCCTCCAGTTATTTGGTGGTTCCTTATTGTTGTTTTTGCCAGTCCTCCAAACGTAATAATCTTCGTAGCCTGCTTCGTTATTTTCGGATTTTTGGAACCATTCGTGTTGGTTACTTGAGTGGTTTGGAACAATATCCAAGATGATTTTAATTCCTAGTTCATTGGCACGAGCAATGAGATCTTCAAGGTCTTGGATGGTGCCAAATTCGGGATAGATATCGCGGTAATCGCTGATGTCGTAACCAAAATCAACCATTGGTGATTTGAAGATTGGTGAAAGCCATGTTGCTCCAATGCCGGCATCCTAGAAATAATTTTAGTTTTTAATTGTAATATATCACGTAACATGTATTTTTATTAAATATTAAATATATTAAATTTACATGTGTTTAGTATATCATATCAAAAAATATTTTTTGCTAATCTACAATATTTTGACATATATTTTAATCAAAAAAACACTAATATTATTTTCAAATTGTATGTTTGTTATTGTTATTATTATATTTAAAACATTTTCAGAAAGTTATATCATATTACATGTAAAAATTCACATGTAAAAATAATAAAACATCGTAGTTTTTAAAAAAAAGTAAATTAGCTAAAATTAATCAGCATTAGAAAAAAGTTTCACAAATTATTCTTATTAATTTTAAGAATAATTTATTTAAAAAATCTAAATTATATATAATAACTAGCTGGCCCGGCAAACGTTGCCTTTCCTTTATTTTAATATTAAATTTATATTAAATTTTTTTACTAATTTTTTTTGTATTATTATCTGGAACCCCGGGGGGCTACGCCGTCCCAGGGCCCCAGAAACTTTCGCGGGAGTGCACTCAACAACTTCCCAAAGTTTCATGGGGATCGGATGAATGGTGTAGTAATGCATAAAGCATATATATATATATATATATATATATATATATATATATATATATATATATATATATATATAATAGATAACAAATTAACATTTTAATTATCTTAATGAAGGATTTTTCAAAGTATTTTTAAATTTGTTACTTATGTCATTTATATATTTTTCCTGATGATGATATACATGCAGTATATCGAAACGTAGAATTTTAATTAAAAATGTACAGAACAATACTAAAATTGTAATTTTTGTACTATATTATAATTCATATGCAAAGTAATGAAATTTTTTACAAAGAAACGTTTAAAAAAGGAATAGAGTTATTTTTTTAACAACAAAACCAACAAATTTTTACTGTGTATTTATGTATTGTACTAAGAAAATATAAACAAATGAATTGTACCTTTAGATGTTGCAACTTGCTAGTAATACCCTTTAAATCGCCGATTCCATCATTATTACTATCCTTAAACGATCTAGGATAGATTTGATATAAAACTGTATTTTTCCACCAATCATTAGCCGCTTTTACTTTTAACGGCGTTGTAATCGCACCACCCACTGCCAAAATGGCAACTAGGCCTACTAACCAACTCATTTTGATTTCTGTCAAACTCTGACTATACAATACCCACCCACAATCTACAATTATATACCCAACTACACTTGACAAAAACTTCTAATCTTATCTAAGATCTAAGATACTCTGCAATGATTTTAATCTGCTGCAGATCTAAGGCGACTGGGTTTGTTTTGATTGGTTGATGAGAATGTGACGGCAGAGAAATAAATGAATATTTTATTTTTTTGTTTTGTTTACAATGCTACACACACGTTAATCCTACGTGGTAGAAAAAAGTAGAAACAAAATTACATGCAGTCAACTTGTGATGTTCTTGTGTTTTGTGTGGAATTGTATTTATTTTAATTTTGATTGATGAAGATTTTGTTTTAATGGGTGATGATTGGGAATTTCCTGTATATAATAAGGATGAATTGTAAATTTTTGAAATTAATGGTAATTTTTCGCAAAATTAAAGTGATATTTAAATTTTGTATAAGTATGAGAAATGTATGTAAAACTAATTTTGAAGTACAAAGCATTTATTTTATTTTTATTTTTTTTTTTAATTTTCAAAATAAACACTTAAATATGTATGTGCATATTAAAAATTAATAGTTTTATAAAATATCCCTATACTTCTAAATGATAAATTTCTGTACCTATATTTATTTGTTTGTCAATTTTATTTTGAAAACTGAAAAGATTTTAATGAAATATGGTAAATCTACTATTTTCAGAAGTGAAAAAGTCATTTAATTTGATTTTGACATTGGGAAAACTCATGTAGGTAATCATTAACAATAACCGCTTAAAAATAACAATCAACTAGTAGAAATCTACAACATAAGCGAGCAATATTTTATTTTTATACATATTTTTATACACTTTGACATTTAAGAGTAATGTATTGTTTTATATTATTATTATATATTCAACAAAAATAACTATAATAACTTAAATCTACAAATTAAAATATTATTAGCAACAAAGTTTTATTTAAAAATAAAATTAAGAATTTAAGAAAATTAAAGACAGAATGAAGGGAAACTATTCGAATTTGCTATTACACGTGCATGCCACGTGTGAACATCAAATATACATATCGGCCATTTTTGTTTATATGAAATTAAATTATATGAAGCCAGCGAACCAAGGAAAATAAAAATTCGTACCAAATTTATGTGTCGACAATTATTTATATTTTTGTATAAAAAAAATTCAAAAAGATATTAATATATTAACATATTCAAATTGCATTTTATTTGGAGGTTTTTGTAAATAAAATTTTCTGTTTCAGATAAAATTAATATAGTAAAAAATCTTTCAGAACTCAAGACCGATTAAAATTAGTAGACTGATAAGAAAAGCAATACCAATTTACAAAGAAAAAGATAACATTAATCAGTGTCTCGAACGCACTGATTTAAATAAAATTTGGCTTTCTTTAATTAATTATTTATGAATTTGATAATCTAGTTACTTGTGTTTTGTTACCTCCCAATAATTATTCTATATTTTCTCTTTCTGTCGCTCGCACTCTTTGTATATATGTAGATATAATATCTATATATATATATATATATATATATACAGATATAGGAAAAAAGAAAGCGAAAAAGAGAAAAAACAAAAATTGCTGGTTGGGCTAGTAACTTGTTTCTATGTTTTGTTTGTTTGTTATTTATGTCATTTGTATTTTTTCTGTTTATGATAAACCTAGAGTATACCAAAACGTCGATTTTAATTAAAATTATAGAGAATTTAATCTTAAAGCTTTTTTATTTTATTAAAACAAAAATCAAATATCTAAAACTTTAAATCAAATATTTTACAAAATCAAATTAAACAAATGCTAATATTACATTTATATTACATATATCAAATAATAATAATAAAGCTAAATTACTTAAATTCAAAATGATAAAAATCAGATATGATAAAACTAATTATAACGTAAATTTGTTACAAATATTCTTTAAATGTTATTGCAATTTTTCCACTGACACAACACAACAAACCTAATGAATGAATGATAGAAATGATATTACAAAGGATCAAATATTTCTAGAACATTTTTAACATCATTATTTTTTCTCATACGTTATGTATATAAAAATGTAAAAATATATTAAAAAATATCTAATTTAACATTGACCTTCATTGTAATTATTATTAGAAAAATAATACTTATCTAATCAAAATAGACCACTTAAAACTATTTTTTTCACATACTTTATAAAAATTATGTGATGGATAAAAACAATATTATCTTAACTATAAACTTAATTTTATATAAATTACATAAGCTTTAGTCTACGCCACGTGAATATGGCATTATGCAATAGTAACTGTACATTTTCCTATTGCTATTCTTAACACACCTGACAAACGCCGCTTTTTTTGAAAAATATTTTTGCAGTTCATTTGTAGTGCTTCATTTTTATCAATCATTGTGTTTGTGTTTTAAATCGTATATATTTTCTTTAAATGTTTAAAAGTAAATAATTAATTATGAGTAGGTGTAAAGGCAGTAATAGATCGGAAATAAAAACACTTTTTATGTTTTCAATTATTTAGACGTTTCGGCTGCTGTATCTCAAACCATCCTCAGTAAATATTTGTGTCACATGTATTTATAATATTTAAGGTTAAATTAATAAAATAAAAATTTGTTAATTTATTAAAAATAAATCACATATTGAAGAAAATTACATTTTGCGTTAAATAATAAATATTAAATTAATTAAAAGCTGCATAAATTATTTTATTTTGTTATACTATTATATAGGTACTATATAATAAATTTGTAGGATATTGTATAAGCATTGCCACGATTTTCTAGTTTAAGTTTATACTTGCTGTACATAATTTTCCATACAAAATTAATACATTTTACAGGATGTAGGATAAAATGTCCAGACCCATAGACAATGATATTTTACATTTTGACGATTTATTTACATCTAATTTAAGAATTGCATATTCATCAATAATAATTTTTACTGCTTTAACTAAATAAGAATTTTTTTTTTAAAGTACACATAAATATGAATTGGTAATAATACACAAACTAAATAAGATTATTTTATGCTTTTTTTTATTCATATTTATCTCGACGATCGCAAATTTTTTTTGCATACCGCTGTTTACTAGTTTAATCACATATAGAAAACGTTAGAGACTCAACCAGTTTCATGTCATATTTTGAATCCTGTGAAAGCCAGAATATTTATTCACTATAATGAAAGTGATGCTTATTTGTTTGTAGCAACATACATAAGTTCCATTGAACAATCTGTGTATAATAATTACTAATAATAATAAAAATTGTAATGAAATTTTTAAAATAGAAAATTACAGTTAACTGAAAAGTGAATTGTTTATTTTTGCTTGAATATGATTATTGAAAATGTGTGAATGCAATTTACATCGCCAGCTTTATCAGAAATTGTATATTCGACCAAAGAAACATTAATTCTCACAAATAACAAATATGAATAATGTATATACAAATACATAATATTCTACAACTTTAATAAGTTTAAGATAACTTGGTATGTATTTTTATTTATTTTTAGTTTAATTTTTGTTTAGAACGCTTGAAAAGAAAACATATGTTACTTGGAACAAAATGCCCTTTTTATGTTTCTGCTTCTCGTAACATAATATACTGTTTTCTGCTATTTTCACTAGAATAGAATAAACATTTTGGAAAAACAAAACAAACATATGTTTTAGCGCAAATAAATATAAAAATTATTTTATTATAAATATATTTTTTTTGATAATATAAATAAACATTATTGTTCAAATATATTTTTATTATAAAATATTAAATAAATTTAAAATATTACAAATATTTAGCATACGTAAAATTTTACTTTTTAAAATGTTAAATGTTAAAATAATAATAAAAATAAAATATTTATTTTTTATATGAACATAATGCAGTTTATTTTCATAATAACTATATTTACAAGACAGTACAAGATAGTTACAATTTATAATTTAACATTATTTATAATTAAATATAAATTGTAAGTACATATTACATAGTAATCATACATATAAAATTATTCTGATACTAAAATTAAAGCTTCATACGGAGCTAAGGACACTTTAGCAGTTTCCACCCTTGATCTGTAAACAAATATAGAATATTTAACAATATAATCAAATATAACAGTGGTATACAAAAAAAAAGTATTACACTTTAATAATAAATATAACACAAATATTATAAATAATTAGAGAAATATATAATTTGAATTATTTTCTTATTTTATATTATATATATAATAAATAACGATTGAAATAAGTTAATATTATTAATATTGAAAGTTAATAATTAATGTTTTATTGTTTTTTGTTTTATTGATTATGTACATACAGTGTCCACCAAAAAGTCTGCATTATATGGAAAAAAAATTATTATTTGTGTTTTAAAAATTATTATTATTTTAGTGCTTGCAATAGGCGGTAGAACAATAATGAAAAATATGTCAGGTAAAGTTACTTTATATATAAAAAAAAAAATTGGAAAAAGCTATTTGAAAAAATGGGTTTAAAATAACATTTTAGGCTTCTTGTTGCTTGTCTAAAAACTAAGAATGCAGTAGGTGAAAGTACTGATAAATTAAACAATAATGAAAAATATTTCGGGCAAACTTACTTTATTTGTAAAAATAATTTAAAAAAGCTATTTGAAAAAAGGGTTTAAAATAACATTTTTGGTCCCTGTAATACTAAATACATATTTCGAGTATCTATTTTGATATTTCGAACTTACCCAACAGAATTCGTACTATTGACGCTAGCAACCTCAACTCGTAGAATTTTTGGAAGTCTTCGAAGAATATTTAAATCTATAACTTCTTTCCGGTCTCCAATATTGAAAACAAATACGAACGTTTCACTGTTTTCTAATTCTCTGTAATTAAACCAAAAACAAACGAAAAATGGTTATCTTCCATCAGCTCTCATTTGAATTAATTTATTTTGTTATATTTTATATATTAAATTTTGTTTGAAATTATTGACAATATAATGACACATTTTACATAAACTTTGAAAATTCTTATCAAAAAGACTCTAATTATCAGTTATATTGTTTCTACATTTTATAGATAGATCTTCAAGTAAATTTTTGTTATGTATCAAGGCACTACACAACATCGAATGCATATGAGATACGTGTACAATGCAAGGCATGTTGTATCTAACCAGTACAACTATGTCAACTATATTGATTAATTACTCAAATACACTGTTTGTTAATAATGCCGCATGATTCTGAATTTGCATTCATAGTTTAGATACATACACGGTAATGTATCAAAACGATCTTACGAACAAAAGACGAATACATGGATATGTATTTCACATACTGCTTATATAAAGTTAATGCTTTGGTATGCTACATGAAATATACTCTCATATATTTTGCTTGGATATACAATGAAGCTTGAGTAAAAAAAAATTAATAATGTTTGTAAATGATTTTCTTACATTTTTAATAATGATTAGATATAATAAACAAAATTAAAATTGCTGCATAACAAATTAATTGATGAATGTTTTACGTGTTGAAAAAATTTCTGTAAAAATGCAGAAAATAAAAAAAGCTACTTTTTGAAAAGTTTTTGTTTCAACATAATACATTTATTTTAGAATTTATTTAGGTTGTTTATTCTATATTGAAATTATTGAAATTCGACGTTTTGATGTGCTAAACGTATATAATCATCAGGAATATATATAAATAAAAATGACGTAAATAATAAACAAACAAAATATAGAAACAAGTTACTGGGTGACAAAATAGAAGTAATCAGTTTACAAAATAAGAATAGAATTGTAAAGATAAATAAAAATTTTGATATTCCTTTTTTTATGTTAATATAAAAAAATAATTTTGTAATAAACAAATAAACTATCATGATAAAACTGAAACAATTCATATTAAAAATAGTCATATTTTATTTAAATTAGTTTCTTTATATTGATTGATTGTTATTTCTTTCTTTATAAATTTCTGTTGCTTCTTTTATCACTGTATTCTAATATTGAAATTGTTAAAGTAATATATATTTTTGCAATTTCTGTATAAAATGGTAGAGTGTTCATTGTTTTATCAAATTTTTATTTTAATTAAAAAATTACTAAATATTAATTAGTTTTATTTTTCTTATTTTATTGTATATAATAGTTTTAAATATACAGAAAAACTTGTTTAGAGATTCGTAGACGTTTAACGAGAAGATGGATAGGCATAATTGAGTATGTTTTATGTGAGAGAATATTTCTAAGTAATTCGAATAAAATAACATACATGCGATGTAGCATAAACGGGATGAAATGAAAGTAGCAAGTAGCTGACTAGATAGAAATGTTTGGTGGAAACAAATGTCTGTTTGAATTGAAAGGGTTTGTGCCACATCCTTATAGGTACATGGCATGGTTATGTATGTCAGAACATTATTTTGGGTATTATGCATCTTATATGATACAGCAAACTGAACTAGTATTTTCTATTAATAAATAATTTACATTATGAATAATTATATTTTTGTTCTAATAATTTGCGTAAAACCGATAATGAAAAATGTAAACAACTCGAATACAATTTGACGTTCGGAGTTAAAGATATTACAAACTTTGGATGAGTTTTCCGGATCGAAAAACAAATAATTAAAGTTTTTGATTAATTAATTTCGAAATTAATTTCGTTAGGAAACAAAGTTTTGACGTACAGTGCATTTTGTTGAGAGTTTAATAAACCTGACTAAACACCGATACAAATTAACAATTATTACCGTAAACAAACTTTATAATAAAATATGCATTTAAAAACCAAGGAAATACAGTAATGTAACTAAATATGAGTTGAAATGGAATTTTTAAGCACAAAATAAATATATGAATTTATGAAACTAAAAGCATTAATAAAATAAAATTTTGCTAATGAAGTTCTACGATATTTATTCAGGGCTATTTATGAATGAAATAAAATAAGTATACTTTGTAGAATAATATAATACGAAGGTTGAGAAGATATTTTTATAGCCAAGTTATAGTATCTGGAATAATAATCATCCTATTTGGAAAGACAGTCCTAAGAGAGCCTTGATTGCAAGTACAAAGTTCTTGTTCCGTTATCATTTATTTAGAAACCTTTCGAATCTGCAAGTCGTCCATTTGCATGGAGCAGAGACAAGTTTCTGCCACTAATCTAAAATACTGATATTTTAAGACAAGCAGTTGATCGAACTGAAGTGTCCAATTCTATTTAATATATGCCTGACTTTGTGATTTTTGTTTTATTTTACTACGAGCAGAAACGATCTTAGAGGATATTAAAACAACGAGCATATAATAATCTTCTTAACCGTGGTTATTTTTTTGTTACTTGCACATTAATTTCTATATTTAACCATTTCTGTATTTATAATAAAGTAAAAAGTTTGATTTTAAATATTTATGCAACCTATCGTTTTTGGAAACAAATTAATAATTTTAATTAACATTTCTATTAGAAAATGAATACTATTTGTGTTATGCATTATTTGCATTTTTATTAATAACAAGAAAAATAGATAAAATAGATAAGTGAAATTCAAATTTAAAAACTCACAAATATAAATTACTTTTATAAGTAGAAGAGAAAATTATTATTGTCTTATGTAGAGAAATTAATTTCTCGAATTAAAAATAAGATAAATAATGGTGAGTTTTAAAGTTAGTAATGAAATTTTTTTTTAGCTTTTTCAAGTAATAATCATTCTTATAACAACAATATTATAATATCTCAAGGTCAGTTTAATTCTAGATTAGTGGTTACGGATTATGAATATGTATTTTCTAAAAATAAATATTAAGCATAGCAGTTAATCAAATTCGTAAAACATTATTCAGAAAAAGAAATAAGGAAAATAAATACAAATAACAAATAAACAAGCTAACTTGTAAACAAATTATTAGGTAATAAAAACTATTTTAAACTATTATTCAAAAAAGTCAGGTTTGATTAAATTCAGAGCTTTTACACTGATTGATGTTATCTTTCATGATTCAAATTTAATGAATCGAAACTAACCTGAAGCCTTTTAATTTTATTTTAAATTTTATGAGTGAATGAACTTTCTATATGATTCAAGATTTTCATTGTATATCTCTGGAGAATTACACAGATTATATAACAAAAACCTCAAGTAAATATTTAGCAATTCAAAACTTACCTTTTAAGCGTAAGCACTCTGGGATTAAAAGGTTTAACAATTAATTCTCCGTCAATAATCGTTGGATGCGATCTAATGCCATTACTATTTTGGAAGACATGATAATGACTATCAACTCCTTTGCCACTTTGCAATTCCAAGTTATTTGTTATGTATTTTTCGCTAACTGGCAGCCAAGTTTCGCCACCTTCGTTGAAGCCGGCATTTATCGTGCTATCCCAATGGAATGGGGTACGTTCGGGATCACGGGTAAAATAGGGGAATCTTTCGGGACCTGCGTTGCAACCACTGGGATCGACACCTTCCTCGTAAGTAACTTCACCATCTTCCATACCGATTTCCTCACCATTATAGACGACTTTAACACCGGGTAGGATTGATGTTAACATGTTAAGACCATCTACTTTTTTGACTCCGTATCTGAAATTTAAAATGGTTTACTTTTTCGATTGATTGTCCGATGAACGTTTGGTGAAAAGAATATATTTAGTATGTAATATTGAAGGTAAACGTATTCATGAAAATTTAATATGAGAAAATAGTTTGGAATGATTGAAAATGTTTTGGAAAAACAAATGTATATAATTGGAATATTCATTAGAGGTCATTTGTCATAAATTAATAATGGGTGTTTCATCCTTATAATTTCATGATATGGTTTTTCTTACAAATACTTTTCAGATAAGCAGTTGCATAAAATGTTATTAATTAAATCAATGGTTAACTAACTAGATTGTCAGTTAACAAGTAAATCTGGTTGACATATGTATATCGTCATTATATAGTAAATTATAAGCTACTTTTATAATTTATTCCTAAACACATTAGCCCTGTTCGATTCGCACACTTGTGTCTACTGTTTACTGCTGTTACATTTTATGTAAACGGTACACTGCTGCATTATTTACGGCGGCGTTTTGCAGTAAAACGCAAAAGAGTCAATCGAATATACTTATTATTAGTTAACAGCGTAATTAAGTTATCAACTGACCAGTCTATCAGGCGCTGAATATTATTATCAGCCAACAACATTTTTAGCAACTAACTAAAATTATTTTTAATATAATTTTCTCATAAGAAAATTATTACTAAATTGAAAGAAATATCGGTGAATACCTAAATGAAATAATAGGCTATAATTTAAATGATTAGTTTAATGAAATATGCAACTTTTTAATTAAAATTTTGCAAATTTGTAATTTTTACTACAATGAAACAAATAAAATTTACCGTGAAGCAACTCGATGATTATCATGATTTCCAATAACCCAATTAGCCGTTTTACCAACTGGCATGTAAGTCATCCATTTTTGAATTACATATGCTAAATCTTCAGCTGATGAACCGCTATTTGCTTCACCAATAAGCAGGAAGTTGAAGGCAATATGAGCTCCAGCGGTAGTTTCATTACCACCATATTCCATAGTTTTGTAGATATTTGTATAAGCTTCTGTCATCATAACTCTGCAAACATAAATTGTTTTTAGTTTTATGTAGAACAAATATGTATGTAGTACATTTAAAAAATGCTAAATTGCAATACATGGCATTATTCAGTGTGTCTATTGTGACACACCAAAAATAATGTGAAAGTACACTAGGAAAAATTGTCAAAAAATACATTTGCTGGTGCATACCAAAATGATACTAAATTAAATTAACATTTTTTAAAATTATTTTTAAACAGAATTGTTTACAAAATAATAGTGTTAAAGTTGACACCATATCCTACAAATTTTAACTGCATACAAATTAGCAATTTTGAAAAACATTTTATTAATATTAAACCTATATATAAATCAATCATGTTCTTTAATTATAACATAAGAAAACACGAACATTACTTGTTTTATGAGTCTATTAGGTTCACATCAATAAGATCTGTAGCATTACAGAATATTTTGTCTTTTTCTTTCAATACAAGAATTTTATTTACTGGAAAAAGACAACATTCTTTAACTTTACAGATATTACAGTTGTGAACCAAATAGACCCATTAATCATATTATTATATATTCATATTTCGAAAATTTAAAAAAAAATTAAAAACAATTTTGGTATCATTTGTAATACTTTTTAACAATATGGAATTAATTTCTGTCAGCTATGAAATTTAATTAATTCAGATTTTGATTATCCTTTGCAGTTACTAAATTTGATTATAACAATAATAACAATTTACCTATCACCATATTCATCTAGAAGTTCTCTCCACTGATAAATCATATCGAAATTTTCCGGCTGATCATACGTATGAATATGATTCAAATAAGAATGTTCGTCAGGCTGGGCACCATTATTGGATAATGGTTCATCTAGTAATTCTTCATTTTCAAACAAAGTAGTAACAGCATCTACTCTAAATCCACCAACACCTTTATCCAACCAGAATCTCATAATATCTTTCATCTCCTGTACAACCTTTGGATTTCTATAATTCAGATCCGGTTGCTGAACGGCAAATTGATGGAAATACCATTGTTGCCTTTTTTGACTAAAAGTCCAAGCTGGTCCCATGAAATGACTATTCCAGTTATTTGGTGGGTCCATATTGTTGTTCTTGCCAGTTCGCCAAACGTAATAATCTTCGTAGCCTGGTTCGTTATTTTCGGATTTTTTAAACCATTCGTGTTGGTCACTCGAGTGGTTTGGAACAAGATCTAAGATGATTTTAATTCCTAGTTCATTGGCACGAGCAATGAGATCTTCAAAGTCTTGGATGGTGCCAAATTCGGGATGGATATCACGGTAATCGCTGATGTCGTAACCAAAATCTACCATTGGTGATTTGAAGATTGGTGAAAGCCATGTTGCTCCTATGCCGGCATCCTTTAAATAATTTTAGTATTTTATTTTAATATCAAGCACTTAACTACAATAAATATTTTATAACATAGTAAAAAAGCATTCAAAACTCATTATATTAAAATAAAAGTCTGTAGGATTAAATTCTGTATAAATTTTAATTGAAAATTGACTTATTATTTGGAATATATTTCATTTCCATAATTTTTCTGATGGTTAAGTACTGGAAGTACTTCAAAACGTCGATTTTTAATTAAAATTTATACAGAACTTAATCCTAATTAATGTCTTTTATTTTATGCTAAGTGTTTATTTAATAATATTCGATGTTGTTATTTGTTTTTTGTTTTTTTTTTTTTATAAAAATTTTTTTCACAAAACCTTGTAAATAGAAAAATAATTATTATAAAATCAAGTTAAAATTAAAAATTAAGTTTAATTAAATTTTGTGATTTGTAAAAAAGTAAAAAATTTAAATTATTTAATATCAGATTAAAGAGTGCATCATATTTACATATAGCATATCATGTCAAAAAAAATCTTTTGCTAATTCTACTATATTTTACATATTTTTTTAACAAGAAACAATAATATTATTTTTAAAAGGTGTTTTTTATTGTTATTACATTTTAAAATATTTTCAGAAAATCTTATATAAGATAAATGAGAAAAGTTTATTTTATTACATGCTGTAATAAGTAACAAAGACATCGTAGTTTTATTAAAAAAATTTGCTAAAATGAATCAGCATTAGAAAAAAATTTCACAAATTATTCTTATTAATTTTAAGAATAATTTATTTAAAAAAATTTAAATTATATATAATAACAAATTAACTAAATACTTAAAATTAAAGTATGCCAATTTAGATAAAATTGAGTACTTGAATCTAAAAATATCAATAAAATGTTTTTGATTTTAATTATCTTAATGAAGTATTATTAAATTTCTCAAAGTATTATTAAATTTATCTTTTATCAAAATCTTTAATTGATTTTTATCAAGCAAATAAAATACTATATATTTTAATGTGGAAAAACAAAAATTTTATTAATATTTTGAAATAAACGCGAGGTATGATACAAAATATTTAAAAAACTAAACATTATTTATTTTCTAAATAAATCATATCTATATTAGATATTTAAATTAAAACATTGCTTTAAATTTAACTTAGGTATATAATTTTATATATAAATATTTTAAATGCTATATTTTGAAAATATGATTGCTACCAAAATTTAAATATGTAATATTTGATAAATATTTTCTTTTAATTTATAAATAACACTTTTTGTATATTTCAAATATAAGAATATTTTAGATACAGAAATGAAATTTATATTGCATATATTCGATTCTGTATCATTAAACATCATTTATAAAATATATATTTATAAAATCAATTTTTGTATTAAATTTAAAAGTACACAATAATAAATATTTGGCACTATATAGTGTTGCATTTGCGACAAATCCAAAAATAAATGTAAAAATTATATGAAGAAATAGTGTCGAAGATAAACAATTACCTTTGTTACCAAAAGAATATTGTATTAAATTAATACCCACATTTTTTAACACTATTATAAAATATAATTTATATTAAAATAAAAAAGCTTTAGGATTAAGTTCTGCATATTTTATGATTTATAAATTTAAAATTAAGAAAATACAAATTATTAATTAAAGGCAGCCAAATTCAATTCAAATCAGTACCTTTGCACTGATTGATATTATCTATTTTAATTTATAAACTTATTTAATCTAACTACTTTGTTATTTAGTAACTAGTTTCTACGAGTATGTTTTGTTTGTTTATTACTTATATCATTTATATATTTTTTTCTGATGATGATATACGTGCAGTATATCGAAACGTTGAATTTAAATTAAAAATTATACAGAACTTAATTGTAAAGCTTTATTATTTTAATATAATGTGTTATGAATTTTTTTTATAGAAATGTTTAAAAAAGGAAGAGTGTTATTTTTTTAAGAAGACATCCAACAATTTTTTTACTGTGTATGTATTGTATTAAGAAAATATAAACAAATAAATTGTACCTTTAAATGCTGTAACAATAAATTGATAAGAGAAGCAATAGAAAACAAAGAAAAATATAACATCAATGAGTTCTTTAATGTACAAATTTAAATAAAATTTAGCTTCCTTTAATTAATAATTTATTAATATAATCTAGTTACTTTTTACTGTACATGTATTGTATTAAGAAAATATAAAAAAATGAATTGTACCTTTAAATGTTGCAACTTGCTAGTAATACCCTTCAAATCGCCGATTCCATCATTATTACTATCCTTAAACGATCTAGGATAGATTTGGTAGAAAACTGAAGTTTTCCACCAATCATCAGCCGCTTTTACTTTTAATGGCGTTGTAATCGCACCACCCACTGCCAAAATGGCAACTAGGCCTACTAACCAACTCATTTTGATTTCTGTCAAACTACACAATACCTACACACGCAATTTACTCTTATATACCAAACTATACTTGACAAAAAAAGTTTCTTATCTTATCAGATTTTGCACACTGAATTGGCCTAGGATACTGTGCAATGATTCTAATATACTGCAGTTTTATGGCGAATGGGTTTGTTTCGATTGGTTGATGAGAAAGAAGGTGATGTCACAGTAATAAGTAAATGTTTTATTTATTGTTTTGTTTACTCACGTTGGTCGTACGTGGTGGAAAAAGGTAAAAATAAAATTACATGCGGTCAACTTGTGATGATCTTATGTTTTAAGCTATTTTTAAATGTATAAATGTGAGAGATTGTGTATTGTTTTCTGTATTTATTTTAATTTTGATTGATGAAGATTATGGTTTAATGTGTGATAATTAGGCATTTCCTGTATGTAATAAAGATGAATTATTTTATATTTTTTTTAATTTGTGAAATTAATAGTAATTTTTCGCAAAACTAAGGTGATATGTAAGTTTTTTATAACTAGAAACACGCACAAATCTCCTGATACATACAAAACACGTTTTTACTCACTTGTTAGATCTAAGTTATAGTCCGAGAGCCAGCGTCACAAATCGTCGGTCATACTAACGACGTTAATATTTTGTAAACATATTGTTTAGGCTAGTAGAAGATGTGTGGTGACCGTCAGCTGGTCCACCATGGTGGACACTCGGGCGCTACGGCGCCATGATTGTCGCGAATTAGAACTGTTTTTTTTTTTATTCTAATGAGATTGAAACTTTGTAAATTTGTTGTTTAAAAAATGGTAGTCAATGTAAACTTGATCAGCTGGTTCTCCAACGGGACATTGCCCGTCAGCTGGAGTGGTACTTTGGTCAAAGTAGAAAAAAAATAAAGTTATACTAATGATCAGCTGATCATGCTTAATTGAAGCTTGGGCATTATTTAATAAGGAAACAAGTGATCAGCTGCTATTACGATGGGACAATAAAGCGTAATCCACAAAAGAATGTCAAAAATACACCGCTCGCTAGCGTGATAGAAAAATAGGCTGATACACCGAATACATGATTTGTAATACGTTTTTGTAGTAGTAGTCATTATTATTAATATTTTATTAGTTTAAAAAATTAAAAATAGCTTTTTTACAAAAGAAATTAAAGTTAAATTTTAGAAAATTTATTATAACTTTAATATTATTATAGGTATACATGAAAAATTAAATTTTTTCTCAACATGTATATATCACATAAAATATATTTAATATTATTTCATAACTTTGATATTATTATTCTGATAAGAATTATTAATTTTTTTGTTTCGTTATTTATTTTTGTTAGATTTATCGTAATATATTAACTGAACAATTATTAAAAACCAAATTCAGGTTTCGAGAAAAAAATTGGTAATCGAAATTAATTTATATTTATTGATGAATATTTTAAAAACAAATGATTAAATTTGTGATTTAAACTCTGGTATTTACGATTGTGCGTCAATATTTTGTAGACTTTTTCTTAATTTTGGTGGTAATACAGTGAAACACCGGTAACAATCCGAATGATAACCTTCAAAATCGCTCACATATGGGGACAACACAATGTTACACTGAGCTAAATTATGTTCTTTTTTTAACTGTAAAATTTCCTTACATTTTGCTAAAGATTCTTTATTAAAAATTATAATTTTTTGCTTTTTTTACTACAAAAAACACACACAGCTTGCATGGCTAAATTTTTTATTAAGAATGAAATTCTACCAGCAGACTGTCTAATCCTTTATAACCGTAATAGCAGCTGATTTCTAGTGTCCCCCCTTTCAAGCTGAAGGGCAATGTCCCGTTGGAGAACCAGCTGATCAAGCTTATCTTGACTGTCTTTTTTAAACAACAAATTCACAAAGTTTCAATCTTATTAGAATTAAAAAAAAATAAAACATTTTGACTTCGCGACAATCATGGCGACGTTGCGCCCGAAGTGGACCAGCTGACTGTAACAACACGTTTTCTACCAGCCTAAACAACATGTTTACAAAATATTAATATCGTTAGTATGACCGACGATTTTGTGACGCTAGCTCTCGGACTATTTACTACTACAAAAACGTATTACAAATCATGTATTCGGTGTATCAGTCTATTTTTCTATCACGCTAGCGAGCGGTGTATTTTTGACATTCTTTTGTGGATTACGCTTTATTGTCCCATCGTAATAGCAGCTGATCACTTGTTTCCTTATTAAATAATGCCCAAGCTTCAATTAAGCATGATCAGCTGATCATTAGTATAACTTTATTTTTTTTCTACTTTGACCAAAGTACCACTCCAGCTGACGGGCAATGTCCCGTTGGAGAACCAGCTGATCAAGTTTATATTGACTACCATTTTTTAAACAACAAATTTACAAAGTTTCAATCTCATTAGAATAAAAAAAAACAGTTTTATTTCGCGACAATCATGACGCCGTAGCGCCCGAGTGTCCACCATAGTGAACCAGCTGACGGTCACCACACGTCTTCTACTAGCCTAAACAACATATTTACAAAATATTAACGTCGTTAGTATGACCGACGATTTTGTGACGCTGGCTCTCGGACTATTAGAACACTATGCATTAATTTGGAATCCAACATACAATAACTCTATAAATGACATTGAGTCAGTTCAACGGCGTTTTTTGAAATTGTTATTCTTAAAATCGTTTGGTATGTATCCATCCTATACTTACTCTTACTTGTCCTTACTTTTTTTAATTTCATTCTATTTAATTGGGCTGTTGTAATTAAATAAACAAATAAATAAATAATTATAGTGAAATTTATATGGAACTAATTTGAAGTGCAAAAGCATTTATTTTATTTTTACATTTTTTTTTTAATGCTTTCAAAATAAAGTCTTAAATATGTACGTTCATATTAAAAATTAATATTTTTAAGAAATATCAATATACTTTTAAATGAAAAGTTTCCGTATTTATATTTATTTGTTTGTCAATTTTACTTTAAAAACTGAAAAGATTTGTATGAAATATAGTATGAAAAAGTTATTCAACTTTATTTTGACATGGGGAGAACTTATATAGGTAATCATTAAAAGGTGGCTGAAGATATTAGTATTAGAAGTGCCGTATATCGCAACTAGTTGAAATAACATAAGCGTGCAATATTTTATATTCATACATACTTTTGTACACTACGTCATTTAAGAGTAATGTAATGTTTTATATATTTATATATTCTACAAAAATAATTATAATAACTTAAAAATACAAATTAACTACAATATTAACAGTAGATTGATAAGTGAAGCAATAGAAATTTACAAAAAAAAAGAAAACAACGCACTAATTTAAAAATTTCTTTTAATTAATAATTTATTAATTTTATAATCTAGTTACATGTATTTTGCTACCTAGTAATTTGTTTCTATGTTTAATTTATTTATTATTAGTATCATTGGTATACTTTTTCTGATTATGATAAGAGTAGAGTATATCGAAATGATTTTTAATTAAAATTAATTTGAAACCTTTTTTTATTTTAATAAAATAAAAACTGAAATGTCTAAAACTTCGAACCTAATATTTGACAAAATCAAAGTAAACAAATGGTAACATTACATTCACAATACATATATCAAATAATAATAAAGCTAAATTACTTAAATTCAAAATAACATTTAAATTATCGAGAATTTTGTATAATTGAGCAGGCGAAGTAATAAAAAATCAGATATGATGAAGTTTATCATAATATAAATTTGTTACAAATATTTTTTGAATGTCTTTGCAATTTTTTCATTGACACGATACAGCAAAACTAATAAATGAATGATAGAAATGATATTAAAAACGATCAAAAATTTATGTATTTTTTTATTATATTTTCTCATACGTCGTCATGTATAATAATGTTAAAATAGAAAAAAAACCTAATTTAACATTGACCTTCACTGTAATTATTATTAGAAAATAATACTTATCTAATCAAAAGAGAGCACTCAAAACCATTTTTCACATACTCTATAAAAATTACATGATAGGTAAAACCACTATTATCTTAACTATTTACTTACAATTTGTTATCATAATACATAAAAGGAAAATGAGTAATGCATACTTGTATGTACTCAAAATTTATATTAATTGCACAAGCTTTAGCCTACACCACGTGTGTGTGTGTCACATGTTCTTATATTTTTTAACAGATTGAGTGCCAAGCAGCGATTTTGCGCTCTTCTGTTACGCTAGAAATTTGCCAGCGCTCTAGCAAACTCGGTTTCTGTCGATGCCCGACTTTACGGCTACTGTTCCGTTTTAAGTAAAAATAAAATTGGAGTAATATTACATTTTGTAGGTGTAAACTTTTTATTCCTATAAACAACGATTACTATAATAATATAATTAACTAAATAATGTAGAATATGAAATAAGACAAGCGCAAAAGCGCTCCTTGGCACTTTTGGATGGGAAAACAGCAAAAACCCGTGGCACTCAAACGGTTAAGGTTGAATTAAAAAAAAATTGTTAATTTATTAAAAATATATCACATATTGAAGAAAATTACATTTTGCATTAAAGTAATAAATAATAAATTAATTAAAAACAAAATTATCACAGATCATTTTGGAAACTCATTGACAAATATTTGTTGAGAATGGCGATACAGTGGCCAAAAGGTTCAAATAATTGAATAAAAATTGTTTTTACTCGTATCCATTACTATCTATACACTTTCTTATAATTATTATAAAAGATCATAATTTCTAAAATTTTATTAATTCATATTAGAATTAAGCAAGACAAGTATCACATTTCTTCTACACTACATTGTAAAAAAAATGTAATATATATTAATGTAATTTTATATAACTATTAACGGTAAAATAGCAGCATTTTATAATTTTACTAAGATAATTCACATAATATTATATTTTTTCTGTAAAAATACATTTATAGAATAAATTTACATCCATTTTTCAATGTAGTTAAATAAGTTAAAATATTTATTATTTCAATTTGCTGGGCAGCATCATATAAGCATACGCAAAAATTGCGTCATATTCTCATGGCGTATAATATATTTTTACGTATTTGTATAAAATCTATCAATACATAAGTCCTAAACACCTATCAACACATAAGTATCTAAAACTATATGAAAATTACATAAATACAAATAAGCGTTTTCCGTTGTAAATGTGTGTAGCATGTTATTATTTTATTTGGTCTTAAAACACACATTTACTGAAAGAGGGTGCATTGAAAACAGTTATAGTTGTCTCGCAATCTTAGCCTTAAAAACGTGAAATTTTACATTTGTGTTTTGATGTTTGTGTAATATAATTTTCAATGCAAAATTAATTCATTTTACACATGGACATATGGACAATGATATTATACATTTTGACAATTTATCTAATCTAATAATTGCATATTCATCAATAATAATAATATTTACGGTTTCAACTAGATAAAAATTTTTTAAATTGTACACATAAATATAAATTAATAATAATACATAACCTAAATGAGAGTTTGACGTTTTTAATACCGATGTGAATTCAGTTTCGCGTCGAAAATGCATGAAAAATAGGATGTGTTCCAATTCATACATTTTTCTATATAGATATAGACTGTCACGGACAAACTGAGCATGCCCGTCTATATAATATTCTGTACAGATTTCTATATAGAATCAAATATTGGATCATTTAATACAAAAAAATTTGTTTGTACAAAAAATTATACATTTTTTGTATAGAAAAATACATCGTATAAAGCCAGCATTATAAACTAAATAATATTATTTTATGCTTTTTTTTTAATTTAAATTTATCTCGACAATCGCAAATTTTTATTGCATAACGCTGTTGTTCAGTTTAAGCACATATGGAAAAGGTTAAGGATTCAATCACTTTCATGTCATATTTTGAATCCTCTGAAAGCCAAAATATTTATTCACTATATACGTACATATATTTGATGTTAAATGTCAAAGCTATACCTACCTGATTAGTAGCGTTATTAATTTGTTTGTAGCAACATACATAAGTTTCATTGAACAATCTGTGTATAATAATTTCTAATAATAATATAAACTGTAATTAAATTTTTAAAATAGAAAATTACAGTTAATTGAAAGTTGCATTGTTTATTTTTGCTAAAATACGATTATTTAAAATGTGTGAAGTAGTGCAAGAAATGCAATGTACATCGCCAGATTTATCACCAGATTACTTAACCTCGACTCTGTCTCAGTCGCAAGTATTTGAGCTCAACACAATAAAGATCGCTTTCTGCTCCTTGTAACATAATATACTATTCTTTGCTATTTTGACTAAAATAAAATCGACATTTTGGAAAAACAAAACAAACATGTGTTTTTGCAAAAATAAATATAAAAATTATTTTATTATAAATATTATTTTAATAAGGATTTTTATATTTTTATTTTTTATTATAAAATATTAAATAAATTTAAAATATTACAAATATTTAGCATACGTAAAATTTTAATTCTTTAAAATGTTAAATGTTAAAATAATAAAAAAAATTAAACATTTATTTTTTATATAAACATAATGCAGTTTATTTTCATAATAACTATATTTACAAGACAATACAAAATAGTTACAATTTATATTTTAACATTAATTATAATTAAATATAATTTGTAAGTAATACATAGTAATCATACATACGCAAATAAAATTATTCTGATACTAAAATTAAAGCTTCATACGGAGCTAAGGACACTTTAGCAGTTTCCACATTTGATCTGTAAACAAATATAGAACATTTAACAATATAAACAAATATAACAATGGTATACAAAAAAAAAGTATTATACTTTAATAATAAATATAATGCGAGTAATATAAATAATTGGAGAAATATATAATTTGAATTATTTTATATTAGATATTATAATAAATATCGATTGCTAATATTATTATTAATATTGAAAGTTAATAATTAATGTTTTATTGATTATATACATAGAGCGTCCAGTAAAAAGCCTGCATCATATAGGAAATTTTTATATTATATCGGTGCTTGTCTAAAAACTAAGAATGCAGTAGGTGAAAGTACAGATATCACTTCCGGTATAAGTCAAATTAAACAATAATGAAAAATATTTCAGGTAAAGTTATTTAATTTGTAAAAAAACGAACTGGAAAAAGCTATTTGAAAAACGTTTTAAATAACAGTTTTTGGGCCCTGTAATACTAATATTAATAGTAATAATACTAATATAATAGTACTAATATTAATAATATTAATATTTCGAACTTACCCAACTGAATGCGTACTACCGACACTAGCAACCTCAACTCGCAGACGTTTTGGAAGTCTTCGTAGAATATTTAAATCTACAACTTCTTTCCTGTCTCCAATATTGAAAACGAATACAATCGTTTCACTGTTTTCTAATTCTCTGTAATTAAACGAAAAACAAAAATTGGTTATCTTCCATCAGCTCTGATTTGAATTAATTTATTTTGTTATATTTTATATAAGTATTAAATTTTATTTCAAATTATTGACAATAAACTGACACATTTTGCATAAACTTTAAAAATTCTTATCAAGAAGACTTTAATTATCAGTTATGTTGTTTTTAAATTTTATAGATAATAGTTCTTCAAATAAATATTTTTAAATTTATTTTAAAATATTAGCAAATAAATTACATTATTTTATAACATAGTAAAAAAAATCTTTCAGAACTCATTATATTAAAAAAACTGTTTTAAGTTAAAGTTTTGTATTAATATTTATTTATAATCGACGTTTCTACGAACTCAACGTTCGTCTTTATCAAGACATTACAGTAAAACTAACTATAATGTAGTTTATATCACTTATCCTGATGAAGACGGACGTTGAGTTCATTCAATTCGTTTTGTTAAAAACAAAAACACATCAAAGTACTGGAATATATGAATATTTGTTCTATTTTCATCATAGAATTTTAAATACCAAATGAAGGATTATATTATTAAAAATCGTGTACAATCTTTTATTCTTAAATATTTATGACGTACAACAAATATTTATTTGCGAATATCTAATATTTATTACATTAACTTACCTTTTCAATGTAAGAACTCTAGAATTTGCAGGCTTCACCACCAAATCCCCATCCAACAAAGTTGGATGGGATCTCAAAGCAACGCAGCTTCGAAATACTTTATAATGACTCTCATCAGCTTCCTTCTGCTGCTTCAAGTTGTTTTCTTTGTACAATTCGCTGACTGGCAGCCAGGTTTCAGCGCCTTCGTTAAAGCCAGCGTTCACGCTGTCATCCCAATGAAAAGGTGTGCGCTGAGGATCGCGAGTAAAGAATGGGTAACGGTCTTTACCGGCGTTGCATCCCTGAGGATCATTTCCTTGTTCGTAAGTGACATTACCGTCTTGCATACCGATTTCTTCGCCATTGTAAGCAACTTTAACACCCGGAAGGATCATTGTTAGCATGTTGAGACCATCTGCTTTTTGGACACCGTATCTGAAATTAAAATAAGTTTAGATATTTTTGTGTAAAATGGCAAAACCGTAAAAGGAAACTGACTGCTGTGGAAATGAGATTTTCACGTGGTGTTTGTGGTGTTACTGGAATCGGGTACGAAATAGATTAGTGTGAAATTGAAAAAAATATTGTTACAAAAGTTGCAGTGCTAATCAGTTAGAAGGTTCGGTCATCTTAAGCGAATGTATAATGAATTTTTGATTGATTGATAATGAATAAATGATAATTTAATCCTAAAGCTTTTTTATTTTAAGATATTGGTATATTCTGTTAAAAAGTATTAATGTTTTAATAGACTAGCGAGTTCTTCGTAGTAAAAATTTTATTTGCCAAAGATATTGGTTGAGAACTGCTGCATTTACAAGGTGATGTATTTTCGCCCAGTAATTTAAATCATAGATATAAAAACATTTCGATACAAACAGATTTGGAAAAAAATACATATTAGTTATTTTTTACGCGGAATAATATTTAAAAAAATCGAAAATTGTGATAAATTTTTATTAAAATAAAAAGGAAAAACTATTAAAATGAATTACCTTGTAGCAACTCGATGTTGATCATGATTTCCAATAACCCAATTGGCAGTTTTACCAAGCGGCATATAAGTCATCCATTTCTGAATGGTAAACGCTATATCTGCAGCACTGGATCCAGCATTGGCTTCGGTGATAAGTAAGAAATTGAAGCTAAAATGAGCGCCATTCACCGTTTCATTGCCATAGTAACCCATTGCTTTGTGAATTTCCGAATAGGATTCTGTCATCATTACTCTGCATAAAACAAAAGTTTTTTCTTTTAATTTTTTATTAAACTCTCATTTTTGTTTCAATAGTACATAATATTATTTTCTGTATTACAAAATGTAAATCTGAAATTAAATTAATACCTCAAAGCTAAACAGCTTTATTATCAAATGAAAATATGTACCTATGTTATATCCAACTTTGAAATAATTATGTTACATATGATTAAATAATAATAATTTTATGAATCTGCATGGACATTTACGAATAATATATACATCATAAAAAAAGTACAGAACAAATTAAATGAAATAATCTACTATTATAATTATATTATAATGTATTCTTTTGTAATATATGCCAGAAAGATTATACATCTATAAAACAAATAATCACAATTTAGTTATTTGAAAAATTTAATTAAACGTTTGTGAAACAATGCATAAAATACGCAGTTGTTTAATTTTTATAAAAAATTATAGAAAATTGAACTACTGCGTACTTTAAAGCGTTGATTTTCTGCATTTTAATACACCGTATCACACGAACTTTATAATTAACAAGATTAGAAGTATATGGGTAAACCCATATATAGACTACTTTGACATTTCTCGGAAAGTTGGCAACACTGTATTTTAATAATATTATAATTTATGTGGGCACTAGGAGATACTTTTCTGAAAATTTGATCAAAATCGAATAAATAATGTAGCCACAATGAATTTTTTTAAAATTTTGTGATTTTTTTTCTCGATAAGTTGGCAACACTGTATTTTGTTAAAATTACATAATTTATTTAGGCACTAGGAAAAACTTTTATAAAAATTTGATTAAAATCGGTTAAACGAAATGGTCAAAATAAATTTTTAAAAATTTTACTAATTTTTTCTCGGAAAGTTGGCAACACTGTATTTTGTTAAAATTACATAAATTATATGAACACAAGGAGAATCTTTTGTGAAAATTTGAGTAAAATCGGTTGAATAACATGGCCATAATAAAATTTTTAAAACTTTAGTAATTTTTTTCTCGGAAAGTTGGCAACACTGAATATTAATAAAATTATGTAATTAATGGGAGCATTAGGGAAATCTTTTCTGAAAATTTGATCAAAATCGGATAAATAATGTAGCCAATATGAATTTTTAAAAACTTTAGTAATTTTTTTCTCGGAAAGTTGGCATCACTGGAAAAAACCAAAACCACATGACCATCTTGGGCACTAGACAAATTTATCCTGAAAATTTCATTAAAATCGGTTGAACCGTCTAGGAGGAGTTGCGATCACAAAATTTTGTCTGACGACCGAGCGAGCGAGCGAGCGAGCTGACGACGCACACACATACACCCTCATAAACTAAGTTCAGATTCGTCATCTACAGGCTATATGAAGGATTTCTATACAATTTTTTTTTTTTTTGAAAATGTTACAGACACCGTACCAAACGCTTTACTACTTTTCCTTGCAGTCAAAGTAGTAAAAATAGTAACAAATACAAATGTACAAAATAAAACAATTATACTTATTTAAAAATATGATTTCATAAATAAATAATTAATAAATAAATATAAAATTTTATTTAAAAATATGAAGTTAAAATCTACGATCTTTATTTATAAAATTTAATGAACTTTTATAAAAGAAAGTATCCAAATTTGAAATGTTTTTTTTTGTAAATAATGTTACAGCACATGAACAAAATCAACCACCCTAATTAGTAAAAAAAATGAAAGCAAGAGTATTAAAATATTTATATTAATCTACAGAACTTGATATGTAAAACAAAGTTATGTTACTTTAGTGTACATAAAAAGATTTAATAGATTATGCAATACTTTATAGATGATGTAATTTAGTTATCGTTAATTAATAATATTATATTTGTATTTAATATGTATGTTGATTTCGGTATACGAGACTTAGTTGTGAATAAACAAACTTACAGTGTAGACGTATATGTTTTATTATTTATATCTCCCAAGTGACAAATGTGAGTGATCCAAAAGTGATACAGAACACAAAACTAGAATATTACAGTTACTAATCAAATAATGTTTACAATGGATTGGAGAACATTGATTTCTAGTCAGGTTGGTAAGAAAAAACTAATAAATTTTTGAAACGTTTTAAGAAAAAAAATTGTACTTGTATAATATTCGAAATAGTACGTTTTTTTGTCAATCGCTAAGATTTTACGACTTTAGTAACATAACCATCATATTTACCTAGATCCTCCATATTCCTTATCAATCATATCTCTCCATTGATAGACCATATCATAAGTTTCCGGTTGATCATTAGTGTATGGATGCTTTAAATATCCATAATCTTCAGGAGTGGAATTAGGATCATTGGACAACGGTTCATCAGGATATCCAGCCACTTCAAACAAACTAGGAATGGTATCTACCCGAAAGCCATCCACTCCTTTATCCAGCCAAAATCTCATAACATTCTTCATCTCTTCAACAACTCTTGGTTGGCGGAAATCCAAATCCGGTTGTTCTACGGCAAACTGATGCAAATACCACTGACCTCTTTGTGCATTGAACGTCCAGGCTGGGCCATGGAAATAACTGACCCAATTATTTGGTGGTTTGGTATTGTTCTCTCTTCCATCTAACCAGACATAGTAATTCTCGTAACCTGGTTCTCGGTTAACGGATTTTTCGAACCATACGTGTTTGTCGCTGGAGTGATTGGGCACTAAGTCCATGACGATTTTGATTCCAAGTTCTTTTGCACGTGCGACGAGATTGTCGAAATCTGCCATTGTACCAAAATCTGGATTAATGTCGATGAAATCACTAATGTCGTAACCAGCGTCTACCATTGGTGATTTATAGATTGGTGAAAGCCAGGCTGCGCCTATTCCTAGTTCCTAGAATTACAATTGAAGAATATTGCCCTATAAACATTTTGTATTTTTGTTCTGTCTTGCTCTTATTCTCTCTCTCTTTCTATATATATAAATTTTATTTCTAATTTCTAATTTTATTTCTAATTAAAATTTATCAAAATAATCACACAAAAACTAACAGTAAATAGAGCACTGCCCTTAATTTATACTTCTGCTACTTAGTCTATCTTCATACTTCTTATAGTTATTTCTGTTAGATGATGCTTATTTGTATTTGTGCAATATTAAATATTTATGTTGAGTGTAAACATGCATAAGATTTTGATATTTTATTTTTAATTTAAAATATTTTTTTAAAAATTTACTTCATTATTTTACTGTTTTTATTTTATTTGACTGCTATTATTTTTTTAACCATATATATATATATATATATATATATATATATATATATATATATATATATATATATATATATATATATATATATATACTTCTATACAGTGTGTCTACTTAAGTTGGAACCATATGGAAAACTTTTTTATTATTGGTTTTGTGAAAAAATTTATTCTTGATAAAAAGTTGTGCATGGTCCAAAACTTAAAATGCAACCATCAGATATCAATTTTTTTAAGCCATATATGAGGTTTGTCAAAAAATATCAATTTTACTCAAGAGTAAAGTTTCGTTATTTTTTACAATACAGAAGAATGTTATAAAGTAAAGTTATTTTAAATTATAAGTTATATTTAAATATGCAATTAGAGCCATTTAGCATAAAAATTAAGGTTTTGTTAAAAGGTTCAATTTTTCTATTATTATAATAATCGAAATTAATAAGTATTTTATGATTTTTATTCTATCAATAACTTAATCGTAAAATTATTTATAAATACACATAATTAGATTAATTATTTGTTATTTTATTTAATAATTTGATAAAACAAATCAGATATTATCAACATCGTTAAAATTGGATTTTCCCAAAATTAACTAATAAATTTATAGATAATTTGATTTAATATAAGTTGTTATTTATTTATTATTTTAAAGTAATATTTATCAAATAAATATGATAAGTTTTCACTTGATTATATGTTTACATTACATACTTAAAATTTTAAAAAATTTCAGATAAAATATTTTATAATTACTGAAATTTAATTTTAAATTTTTTTTTATCTAATACTGTTAATATCTGATACTGATCATATGATTAGCTTGATTATTTTTAATTTTATATTTAATATCTTACGCTGCTTTTTTATAAATTATATTTTGTTTATTAAAGTAACTTCTATGCATTCTTTAAAAATAATATTTACTTAAGGCCACTTTAGATGATAATAATTTGTTAACAATTTATGAATAACTATTTGAAATAAGTCATAAATAAATATTTGGTATTGATTTATTTTCACTAAATATTTGGGACCTATTTGTGAGGATATGCGCATTCATGTCATTTACCACTGCTATCAACCAACAGCAAAGATCCACCATTGCTTTACATTGCCAGCCAGCTATTGCGACTGTTAGTAGCAGTGGTAGATGACATGAATGCGTATATCTTCACAAATCCGTCCCAAATATTTAATGAAAATAAATTAAGTCCAAATATTTATTCATGATTTATGTTAAACATTTATTCATAAATTATTAACAAATTATTATAGTCTAGATATGAATTTTTATCTCAAAGTTTTTATTCATTACAAAAGAATATTAATGTTTGAAATGTAAAAAAAAAACTCTTTTAATAAGATTATAATTTGGCACTAAATTAAGTAAAAAAAAATAAAAATAAACTTCTTTTAATGATCAAATACTATAATTTTATCATAAAAATTGTACACAAAATTTTAAAATATGAATAAAATATTAACCTTAAGATGCTCCAATTTGCTGGTAATGCCTTTCAAATCTCCTATACCATCGTTATCGCTATCCTTGAAAGATCTAGGATAAATCTGATAGAATACTTCATGTTTCCACCAATCAGTGTTTTCCTCTTCTTTCTGACCAGATGGCGCTGACAGCACACTATACAACGCCATAAAGATGGCGAGCAGCCGCAATGACATTTTAAATGTGTGCATCTTAAAGAACTAATACTGTAATTGAAGCAAAATCAGAAGTTATATATGTTTTTGATTCTACTTAATTTTAATCTTATCTGATGTGTTTAAGCAATTAAAAGGCAAACTAATCTAATTTTAATTTGATGAATGAATGTTTATGATATAATTCCGATAATTAAGATGAACTGTTGAGTTTTAATTGCACTGCATACAAAAACGTGATTTATTTATTTTTAGCAAAAAACTGACATGTGATTGACGAGTGATGTTTTTTTTTTTTTGAATAAATATTTACCAAAAAATCAATACCAAATTGAGATATTAAATAAAGATATAAAATTTTATTTATTTAAAAAGGAAAAATATATTTTTGAAAATATTCTTGACTTAGCAAACGATTCATAATCAAAATAACAATTTTATAAAATACTAAAAGATTAAATGTATCTATAAATATTATAAAAATTAAATGATGAATATTTGTTAAATAGTTTATAAAAACTAATAAATTGAAAATGCTGAAATTTGACATACACATGGTTAGGGGACGAATTAAATGTATATGCTACAAAAATTATTATACATAGGTAATATATAAACAAAATGACGAACTTATAATTTAATATTAATTAAGATTTATATGATATAAACAAAATATCCAAATTTGTTGTGTTGCTATACTGATTAAAAATAAATATCAGTATTATAAAATGTAGATGAGTTTCTGTACTTGGGTAGTTTATTCTCTAGTCGCTTTGTTCGTGAGATTGAGAGAAGAGTGAATGCTGATTGTAAGATTTTTGAGTACTTTGGGTACTTTTGCTAGAAACGTAAATATTTCCAAAGAAGCCCGTTTGAGTATATACAACGTTGTTTTGGTGCCAACGTTGATTTATGGTAATGAGTTTTGAGCTTGTCTACAAAAGCATAAAAGAATAAGTTTAGATATTTTTGTGTAAAATGACAAAAGCATAAAAAGAAAATAACTGCAGTGGAAATTAAATTTTTACGAGGCCTATGTAACTAGAAAGAATCGGGAAAATAGATGAGTGTATGATTAATGTGAAATTGAAAAAAATGTTATTGCAAAAGTTGGTGTTAGTTAAGATGGTTCGGTCATCTTGAGCGAATGTCTAGTGAACGTTTGGTTAAAAGAATATATATGAATGATTTTGAAGGTATACCTATACATTTACGTGGTTCGAGTGGTATGATTGAGAGTGTTTTGCGTGAACGAAAGTTTTCAAGTAATAGGAATAGAAGAGCATGTATGAGAGATATCATGAATGTGAATGAAGGTAGAGTTGCTTGTCTGGATAGAAATGTTTGGAGAAAATTAATTTCGGGATAATGGAAATATATATATATAAAATATCATAATTTAAAATTTGTGAAGTATGATAACTTTTAGTGTATGTTTCAAACAGAATTGTGACTGATCTTAAAAAGATCTTAAACTTGCATTGTAAGTTATAACTCGCATATTACTTACGTTGTGTTTAATAAAATTTAATACCTCATTGCCCTATTTACTCCAGTAAACGACTATTTAGTAGATAATAGATTTGAATCACTATTATTTCTAAAAGGAATCATGAAAAAATTCAAGCCCTTAGGGAACTAATATTTTACTCTTGTACTGTAATAGATATTCATATCACACTAATTATGTAAATAAATAATTTAGTAAAATTTACAATACAATAAAATTACCATTTTTTTTAATTAATTGAATACTTTGTAACTATGTTAAATTATTTTTTTTATTGTAATTAAAAAATAATCAAAAATTCCTTATCTGATCTAAAAAAAAACTTATCTAGATATTTTTTAAAATAATCTGTCACAACACTGATTTTAAAATTTACCGTTTTATATTTTTTTAAATTGATATAATAAATAAAATAAATATAATAGAATTAAGTATTATAGATTCATAAATTATAAAATAGTATGAAAAATTTGTATAATTGCATTTATTTAAAAATATAACTAGTGAAACACAATCGAAAATTAATTACAAAATTATCATTACGAAAAAAATGATTTTGTGCCAAGGATAATAACAATTAAGATATAACCTTATTTTTTTTTTCGTTGAACACAGAGGCAATATTTCTGAAAATACTTTCAAATTATTCTAATCTATTTTTCGATCTCTATTATTGTATTCTACATATGTATTTATCAGGGCCTCAGTGGAATATAGACAAATAAGTCATTATGAGTTTTGAAATAATTCTGTTTCAAGATTTGAAATAATATGTGACTAATTGGCAACTAATATTTACAAATGGACAATATCACAATATTTTCAATAGCAAAGAATCTTTCAGAACACATTATATTAAAATAAAAAAAAGCTTAAAGATTAACTTATTTATAATTTTTAATTAAAAATTAACATTTCGATAAAATGCACGAATATCATCATCTGGAAAAAATACACAACTAACATAAACAATAAACAAACGAACAAAACATAGTAACTAATTACTAGGTAACAAAATACAAGTAACTAGATTATAGTATTTATAAATTATTAATTAATTAATTATTGTTTACATTTTCAATACGTCAATTCAATACGTTTAAACCATCCAGATAAATCTGCTATTGTACAACATGTGTTAGAAAATCTTCATGATGTAAAATTTGAAGATAATAAAATAATTGCATGGCTCAACAATATTAACAGTAGATTGTTAACAGAATCAATAAAAATTTACAAAGAAAAAGATAACATTAATCAATAAATTTGGGCTTTCTTTAATTAATAAATTATAAAATTTTGTAATCTAGCTACTTGTACTTTATTACCTAGTAACTTGTTTCTACATTTTATTTGTTTATTATTATATTATTAGTATATTTGTTCCTGATGATAATATACGTATATCGAAACGTCGAATTTTAATTAAAAATTATACAGAACTTAAACCTAAAGTTTTTTTATTGCATATATACATACATACAAAATCACGCGACATATCCAAAAGGATGTGCTACAAACTCTCTCCACTATTCCAAAATTACTATTTTCCAAACATTCCTATCCAGACAAGAAACTCTATCTTTATCCACATTTATGATACCTCTCATAAATGTTCTTCTACTCCTACTATTAGGAAACTTTTGCTCACGCAAACCACTCTTTCAATCATACCACTTCATCTTTATCTATTAATGGGATGTCCAAGCAATCGTACATACAAAATCATTCACGTATGTTTATTTAAGTAAACGTTCATTAGACAAACGCTCAAGATGACCGACCCATCTTAAGTGACTAAAATCTAACTTTTGCAACAACATTTTTAACACGTTTTTTATTTTGTTGTTTGTCTGTTTTTAGTCTGTTTGTTTATTTGTTTGTCCATTCGGTGCAAATTTTGCAATAGATTTTAAACTAACTTCCCGATAAGCTAGAGACTTGAAACTTACATAGCTCAGAACTGAATAACAATGCAATATTAACTAATAAATTAATAATATTAGAAATATTAAATTAAAGTTAATTAATTAACTTAATTAATTATAATTATATAATTATAATTACTAAAATTATAATAATTATTAAATTAATTAATTAATTAGGTTAAAGCTAAAGTTAAACAAGACTAAAAAGCAGAAAATAATAATTATTTAAATAAAAAATAAAATCAAAAATATAAAATAATTACTCCAGCCCCATACAGAAAAATATGGGGCGCATGCAATAGATAATAGTAAGGAATGTTGGGAGTAGTTGTCGTTGCTTCACGTTTTCTATATAGGATTATAAATCTGTATGGGGCTAAAAGTAATTATTTTATACTTGTTAGTCTGTGTTAAAAACGAGGTATATATATATATATATATATATATATATATATATATATATATATTTATATATATATATATATTATTTAAATAATTATTTTTTTAATTTCATACTCATCATACACTAATCTATTTCGTACCGGATTCCTTCTATTTACATTTGACAAATATCTAATTGAAATGCAATATGTGATTGAGGACGTTTCCACTAGTGAAAATCAAAAAATTCTCAATTCCAATCAAGGTGGATTATTCGTCTCTATTCTACTAAAATTCTCATATTAATATTCATTCAAAAAAAATATTTTCTAACTAAATTACTTCATGTATAAATGCATTACATTGTGACAATAATTATACGGTATGGATTTAATTTATTGTTTTTCAAATTCAACTCTGAGTTTCGTAATATGTTTTTAATTATAGAGACAGAGCAGTTGTGATTTAATACTTTTGCATGTACATATGCTCGTGTACATATGAATCTGATTTGAATTATTTCAAGTTATGATTGAAGCTATTATATTTAAGTGTGGTTATAATTTTCTACTATATTTTATAATTATAAAGTAATAGTCGTTGATTAATTATAGGGTTGATTAATAAAAGTTATTATTTATTGTAATTGGTGTTTGTCAGCACCGATTTGAAAACTGTACGATTTTTTTTACTATTCGCATGACATATTTATATGTTGAATGTGACACAGAAATGTAACTATTAAAAAATAAATACTTAGGCCCGTATTCCCACCTCTTTTGTTTATGAGTATGTGCTTTTATTTTTCACTTTAAAATAAGTTTTTACTTCTACCTATTATCAAATATGAGTAGTATTTCTATTTTTGTTATATATTTTTTATATTTAATATTATGAAAATCAAATAAATTAATTAAAATTGCTTAATAAGTATTTTTAAGTAAACGTCAAAAGAAATTTTTACAAAAATTGTGAAATGAAAATACGGATTTTAGTTTCAATAATGAAATAGTAAGTTAAATGTAATTTTTATATAAAGCAAAAAGTAATTATAATATCTAAATAAAAATTAAGTTTTTATAATAAAAAAAGTTGTAACCAGGTATACTTACAAATATTAATGTTAAAAAATTAAAGGTTATTCTTAGGTGTACCTTGCGTTGTGCTTGTGATTCACTTTAATCTTATTATTATTAAATCTCCTCTCATTTTCGTTGTCTTTTTGTTATGAACGACATATTTCGATCTTTCGGTCATCTTCAGACTTGATTCGTGTTTTGTTTTGTCTGTGTTTGTGGTTTGTGTTTTTTTATTATATATACATATATATATATATATATATATATATATATATATATATATATATCATTTGTATCATTTTTTCTGATGATGATGTACATAGAGTAGATCGAAACTTCGATTTAAAATTAAAATTAATATAGAACTAAAACCTAAAACATTTTTATTTTAATAATTATAAGATTAAAGTTGATATACTCCAAATATTGTGTTCTAAAATCATGTATTTATTGAGATAAATTAATGAGGACTGAACATGTAAAATAATAATGAAACAATTAATTACTTTTTGATTTATTGACATAAAAAATTATTTATTTATTTACATTCAAAATAAAGAATTTTTATTTTTACATTGCGTCACCGACGTGATTTAGGAAATGCTTTTTTTTCTCAAAAATTATTTGCAGTTATAAATTCATGAGTAAATCCTAGGTTACATTAATAGGTTACATTAGTAGAGTACGGTGGTAGAGTACATACTGTTTCATTATTTGCAATAATGTAAACATTTTGGAATAGTGAAGGACAAATCTAAAGATTCGTTTTTCACAATTATTATGCTAATAACGAGATAGTGTATACTCTACTACTGACTCTACTAATGTAATTCAGGCTTAAGAAAATTGTGCTACATTTTGTTTAAAAGTGTTAATTAATATAAATAATAGTAAACATTTTTAACACGACTGTACTATGTACTGTGTCATTTATGTTTTTTATGATGGTAAGGGTAACTTAAGGGTTGTTAAGGTAGATACGTCAATTCCATCCGTTCTTAATATAGGGTCAAATCAGCTAGATTGTCTATAACTTTTCTATAATTCCAGAAACATTACTTATTGTGACCATTTGAAATGGATTGTGCGTAATGAAATATGTAGAAAATGTATATATTTTTATTTTATTTATACTAATTTTGTGTTTTTTTTGTTACAGGTAAGAAACTCATCTGTAATCATTACTTCATAAAACTCATTATCATCTGTTTCAAAAATCGGCAAGTATTATATTATATTTTATTGGCGACTAAATTTAATTTAATTAGATATCAAAGACAATATTGTTTAATTGTGCTAGGTATTTATAATAATATATTTATACAAATAACAGGTCAATATTTATATTTTTTTAATACGTATATTTTTTGTATTTTTTTAAAAATCAAAAAGCAATTTTTCTTTTATATTCCGTAGAAATTCTCAATTCTACAATAAAGAGTAAGAATTTTGTTGATTATTTAATATTTAGACACTATCAGTTGAAAAATAACTCAATTTATTGGTAACTTTGGTTTAAAAATAAATTGTAAAATTTGTGCAATAAATATCAGATCTAAGTTACAAAATAATAACAACCGCTAAGGTCAAATAATTCCATCTCTATCAGATTGAAACTTTCTTTACCAAACAAATATTTCCTGTTGTCTCAACTGATGAAACTTCCACGATAAAAACAAAAGATAACCGGGGGTAAATACGTCACCGTATAAAAAACATTTGCGCGGTTTATTTAAAATGACTCAGCTTACTGCGACAAAGAAAATGAAATATTTTCTCTCTCGTCGTGTTCTAAAAAGAAAAGGGTCTGGTGCGTAAATTTGAAAAGGAAGAAGGAAGAAAAAAAGAAAAAGAAATGATTCGATTATAATTTTTGCTGTAGTAGGCTGTGCGTGTACAAGCAAATGAAAGATTCAAGAATGTCACAAACACTGATGTTATATGAGTGTGAATAAAAGCTGAATTAGGAGTTATACGAGAGATTTTTTTGTGAGAGATATTTCAAGAAAATTTTGTTTATATGTATATTACTGTGCATAAAAAATTGAAGATGTGTTTTTGTAAGCTAATCTATTATTTATTTTTGGAATAAAAATGGTAGAATTTAGAATTACGTGTAAAATCATAACATGAGAAAATGTAGAGGACGTTCTACTTAAGTAAAAATAATATTTCTTTGCTATTAAGTAGGAAATAATGTTTGCTTTATTTATTTATTAATTAATATGTTTATACAAATTTTATTGAAATAACGAAATTTAAAAAACTTTATAACTCTAAAATGAAAAAGCTTTAGGATTAAGTTCTGTCTAAATAATTTATAAATTTTTTAATTTAATTACATTTTCACCTGGTAATTTTTGTTATTGTTTGTGTCTTTTGTATTATTATTTTCTGATGAAGATATACTATATTCAAATACTAACACTTTCAAATAGATATTTTTTTTAGTTACGTTCTTATATCATTGTATGTTAAAATGAAATGTTTTTTGCGTTTTCTGCAAAACAT